>JAOXYD010025047.1:0-14413 GCA_028565735.1 Pinacopodium congolense | reverse complement strand
AAACTTTCCAACTCTTCAATTGAACTCCAAATTTTCTAAGGATTATCAATTGATTAACTTTCTCAGGACTAGGCCTAAATGACTCAAGTGACTTATGAAATGAATTGGAATCTCTAATATAGGGCCTTTACTGACTCAACACAAAACTATGGTTAAGTCAATGTCTATCTTTAACCATCCTAAATTGATCTTTGGATATTTCATCAATTAATAGGCATTAGGATTAAAGTTCAAGAAGTTATAATCCTAAATTCCATTTAAGATTCGTGCCCCCATATTAATGAAGATTTCTTGGATCTAAGAATTAAACCATGTTGTTTATAGATTTTTCCAATGATTTAGGTAGAGATTGTCGAATCTTAAATCATATTTAATCATATTCTAAATAACAAACTAAAAAAAGCATTAAAAAATCATATAAACAAATATTATCATCTAATTATGTGTTAATCATGCACTTAAGACAGTCAAGGACCTGTCCTAAGCTAGAATTAAGCTTTAAAAATCATAAACATGCAAGAAATTTGGAATGAAGGAGTGAAATACAAGAGATTAAAGGTTTAGAAAGTACCAAATAATCCTCCAAAATGATAGACAACCTCAATCAGGTGTATAAACCCTTAGAATCCTTACACGGACCTAAAATTACAATATACAAGATCTAGAAAAAGAAAAAGAAAAGAAAACTTAAGGTAAAAAGAGAAAAGAGAAACCTAAGAGATTTGATCTAAAATCTCTCTAAATTTCTATGTTAGCTACTACAAATTTGATTTCTAGACCTTCATTTATATGTTGGGAGCAAGGAGAAACAAGTTGAAGGCCAGTGGAGCAAGTGGGGAGCAAAAAATAGGTGGAAAATGCGTGACTATGTACTTAAATGATGCGTTAAGAATGCCACCATTTTACTCCCAGAATTCGATGCTAAACAGCGAGCTGGCTGAGTAATATGACCAGTTAAGCAGAGCATGGTTTTACTCTTGATTTCTAACTTTTTCTTGCCTTTTCTCAAATTTTCTTGATATTTTGGCTTCCAATCTACATATACATAAATGTAAATGATATTTAGACACTTTAACATCAATTTGGAGCAATAAACATTAATTTGGCATAAATTTATATGAAAAGATGATAAATCCTAAGCCTATCATAGGCAAAGCAACTACTTCAACCCATTTACTTACATAATCTACTATAACTAAAATAAATTAATTGGTATATGATATATGGAAATGTCATATAAAATCGATACCCCACACATCAAATACCTAACCATGATATTATTCAAAGGAATTTTAGTCTTTTAGAGATGTTTCCAACTCTTTGGAAATTATCATAAGGTTTTACATATTAAAATGCATCTTTTAAAAAATGTGGGCTAATAGAATCTAGACTCTAATACCTTATGCATACTCCTAGTAGGCTTGAAGTATCCTCCTGCTTCCTTAGAATGGCAATGATTTAATATAAAAGGCACCTCTTCTAAAGAAACACATCTTTTTATGATGCCATGAATACATATATTGTATAATTATATATCATACCACAAATATCGCTTAATGTCTATTAGTGACTTCTTCTTTTACTAAAAAGAAAGATCAAGAGGCATTAAATTGGCAGAAAAATAATTTACAAAATCAACATACCATGGGAAATCCTCTAGAGGTAGAAATTGCTTCTCTAGAAACACTTCCTTAATGTCTTGATTTTCATCATTATCCATCACCTCTTCACTTAGATGCAAAAGATGATTAACATCAAAATTTTCAACACCCATCTTGTCCTTAATTTCAATATCAAAAACTTACAACAAAGGGATCCATCTCATCAAGCGCAACTTTGCATAAGGCTTATTCATAAGATAATTTAAAGCCGAATGGTTCATATAAATTTTCACCTTTGAAAGAACCAAATAGGATCAAAATTTATCAAATGCAAAGACAATAAGTAACATTTCATTCTTAGTCGTGGTGTAGTTCTTTTAGGTATCATTTAAATTCCTGACTTGCAAAATAAACTAGATTAAAAATCTTATCCTTTCTTTACCTTAAAACAATATCAATTACAGAATCGCTTACATCACATACAATTCAAAAAGAAAAGACCAATCAGATGTATACATTTAATAGTTTAAAAGAATGCATAAATTTATCATTAAAATCAAAAGTAAAATCCTTGGTTAAAAGATCAGTTAAGAGTTCTATAGTTTTGGAAAAATCCTTTATAAATTTCCGATAGAACCCTATATTACCTAGAAAATTCCTAACAATTCTAACTAAACGTGGAGTGAGAGTTGATTGATTACATCAATCTTTGTCAGATCTACATCAATTTCCTTACTAGAAATTTTATGGTTAAGTACTATGTATTCTTGTACTATAAAATGACATTTGTCCCAGTTTAGTACGAAATATGTCCACTCACATCTCTTTATCACCTTTACCAAATTTTCTAAACATGAATCAAATGGTGTCCTAAATACTAAAAAATCATCTATAAAGACCTCAATGCAAGACTCAGCCATATCTAAAAATATGGCCTTCATACAATGTTGAAATGTGACAGGGGTATTACATAAGCCAAAAGACATACGTCTATAAGCAAAAGTTTCATAAGTACAAGTAAATGTTATCTTCTCTAACTAATCCTAACCAGTAAATAACGTTTCTTAGGTGTTTTCTAGACTTTAAACTCCTTATATACCTCTTTATGTGTGCATTAACTAAAGTATATTGTATAAGATGCTTGTTTTGTTTACATTGGTTAATTTATTTGTCTATTTCAATTTTCAGCTAAGGATCGATTCGTAAATGAGTTAATTGTGCTTTTATGCATGCTTAAAAGACTGATTTTTGTTCACTAAAGGATTAAATAATCAATTTTTAAGGTGGCCATTTAAGAAAATATTAATAAATAATCTAGGATCCGAGAAATCTAGCTAGATTGTTGGATGAATTAATATACAACATAATTTGATCATGGAATAACCAAACCATGATTAATTGTGAGAGTTTTAATTATGAGATTAGAGATGTAGGAGCTAAAATTCTTAATCTTCAATCCTATTAACTTTAATTTGATGAATGATCAAACTTCAAGTTAGGATTAATAGAGAGAAGACATAGTCTTAGCCTTAGCTTTATCTTAAAATTGTGAAGATTCTCTAAGTTAGTCACCATAGATATTAAATGCTCAATTAATTTAACAATAACCTAATCCTTATCTAATTTCTCTGGTTTGGTAGTTTTTAAAAGTAATTAGACGCCATTTTCATTATTTAAAATCGGGTTATGATAAGTTAGTATATTTTAAATTTAAATTCAAATGACTTGATCTTCTTAGATAAGTGTAAGCTAATTAACCTAGTAGTTGTTGATTTTCCCCCTAGGGATTGATGTTAAAAGTCTTAAAAATACTCCACTATATAACTTATTATGATAGATGCACTTGCCTGTACGTTAGCAAAATCAAAGTTAAAATTGCATTATATTTAAGTCACCTAAGTTTTTTATGTCATTTCCAGTAGAGATAGAATATTAGGAATAAATTGGTGTCAATTACTCTAAGACTTGTGTATATTATTTTCCTAATTTTCCTGAATTTGTATGCATTTTTTTATTTTAAATTTTAAGTGTTTTATTGCTTTTTGTTAGTTTACTTATATTGATTGCTTGCTTATTAGTCTTTTGCTTTTGTTTAGTTATTTCCTTAATTTTGCCTGCATATAGGGGGTTAAAATCCTAAAAAATTCAACTTCAATTTAGAGCTTAAGTACTTCATAGGAAAAAGAAAAAAATGTTGATGTAGCACATCTAATCCTTTAGAAGTAGAGACATCTAGTGATATAGACTTTGAACCAATAAAAATAGACCCTCAGGAACATGTAGTTATCTTACTTCTAGAAGCCCCAAAGGAAGCAACTATGATGGATTTAGCTTTGGGAAATATAGGTAGATTGTGGCTAGCACTGTCTGGCACATGGTAAATGCAAATAATTTTGAAATACCCTATAGTATCATTTCCATGTTTAAGTCTTCAATGTTTGGTCGATCAGCTTTAGAGGATCCAAAAGAGCACTTATAAAATTTCTTAGACATTTATGATCTTTTTAGAAATAAAAGGGTTTTGAAAAACGTAGTAAAGCATAGGCTTTTTCCTTTTTCTCTTAGATATAAAACTAAAGCTTGATTATCCAAACTTCAGCCTAGTTCCATTACTACTTGTGATGATTTGATGAAACTTTTCTTAGCTAAAATTTTCCCACATTTCAAGGTAGCAAAGATGAAAAGTGAGATGAGCTCATTTTTCTAATATGAAAATGAAAGTTTGTATAAGACTTGGGAGTAATTTGAAGAGAAACTTGCCAAATGTCCTAGTCATAGTTTCAGTATATGGTAGTAAGTGGACATTTTCTATGTTGGCCTTACACCCTCTACTTATTATAATATTGACGTTGCAACTACAGGTAATTTCATGAAAAATACTACCAACTAAGCTTATAATTTGATTGACGAGACGAAAACAAATAGCCTCCAGTGAAATTTTGAATGCACCTTAGAAAACCACATGGAATTCATGTAATTAATGATATAATAGCTCTTGCAGCTCAAATCAACGTGCTGAATAAGAAACTAGAAAGCTTAGTGAGTGGAGTTAGTTACAGTACCCTTAAAGTTAAGTGTGAAAGTTGTGGAAGTACCTTCCATTCATCTTTAAAGTGTTAAGAAACTCAAGAACCTAAACAAGCCCAATTTGTTAGTGATTTTAATAAGAAAAAGTACATCATTACTTAAACACTTATAATCATAGTTAGAGAAACCATCCAAACTTTTTATGACAGAGCCAGTTAACCTCCTAAAAATTTGCCTAGTTTTGAGAAGACTATGATTAAATACATCCAATAAAATGAGTCAAGGATGAAAAACCGTAAGGCGTCTATCAAGAATCTTAAGACTCAGGTAGGACAAATAGCATAACTCTTATAGGAGAGGTTATTTGGTACGTTGTCTCACACTATTGAAGCCAATCCTCGAGAACATGCAAAAATTATTACCATGAGGAGTGGTAGAGAGGTTTAGATATCATTTTCAGTTTGTTATTTATGCATAATTTATTTTCAGTCCTTTTTTGCTTTTTATTATTTTCCTTTAAGTTTGTTTCAATTATATTTATTCAAAATCATGATGAAAAGCCCTAGAATTTAATTTTTCACTCTAAGATTAAGAAAACTACTTACAAACTACACAAGAAGACTACATTGGCTTAAAGTAGTAAGATAGAAAAAGAAGAGAATGGAAAAGAGTAGTTAGAAGTTATGCCATACTTTGTGAACATGGAGCAACACGAAGAAGCTGTCATGAACGATCATGATGAGTGAAGGGAGCCAATAATGATGGATCTCACTATGGAGAACAATAATAATCCATTGCTAATATTGTGAGGTTAAGGATCATTGTAGTTAATTTTGAGATACCCTATAGCATAATCTCTATGGTTAAAGTATCTCAATTTAACATAATATGATTGGAGGACCCTCACACACCCTTAGAGACATTCTTAGAAATATGTGATTTATTATAAAAAAAATGGTGCACAGAGGGATGTAATTAAGCTAAGATTATTCCCATTTTCATTAAAGGATAAGATAAGGGCATGGATAACCAGACTATAGCCAAGACCTATCACCATGTGTGATAAGTTGATGGAACTACTTTGGGAAAAGTTCTTCCCACTTACAAAGATTTTAAAGAAGAATATGGAGATCACTACCTTTACATAGTTCAAAAATGAAAATCAGTATGAGACGTGGGAGAGATTTTGAGATATACTGAAAAGATATTTAAGTCATAGGTTCTCTACATGGTAACAAGTAGACATATTTTATACAGGAGTTATACTATCAACAAGGAGCACTATAGATGCAGTTACATGAGGGAGCTTAATGAGGAAAACACCATATTAGGCCTTCAAATTGATAGATGAGATGGCCATTAATATTTTTTAGTGGGAATATGTGAAGGAAAATTTAGTCAACTCAAATGAATGTATCAACCAAAAATCTAAACAATCTTATATAAAGTAATAAGGAAAGTGCAAGTTCAACCATAAGGCGTCGTGTCATTTGTGAGCATTGTGATAGAGATTCACATTCATATAAAGATTGTCAAGTAGGGAACCCATTTGTACATGAATAAAAGGAAGTACATTATCTTGGAAACTATAACAAGTAAAGGGATCCTTACTCTAAAAGATAGAATTTGGGATGGAGGAGTGACATTGATTTCTCTTAAAGTAACAATTAGATGGCTCAACCATAACCTTCTACTATTTAGAAAGAAAAACCTTCGAGATTTAATATTTTTACATCGATGCAACAAGAGAAAACCAACCATAAAGAATTATTTACCAAGTATATCTCCGCTACTAATGTTAGGATGTAAAATTAAGAAGCTTCAGTCAGAAACTTGAAGGATCATATAAGTCAGCTTGTGAGCTAAAGAGAGATGATATTGAGTTTACTGCCTAATACTACAAAGGCCAATAGAAGGGAGAATGATAAGGGAATCTTATTAAGGAGTATTAAGGAGTTTAAGGGAGCTAAAGAGAGCAAGAAGGATAAGAAGACATTTGAGAGTGAAGAAGGAGCAGTTTAAGAGTCTAGCAAAGAGGAGGAAAAGGAACTAGCTACAAAGGAGGATCGTCTTAGGTTGTTTGCTAACCCGATCACCAATCTAGTAAGACATAAAATGCTCTAACCTCAAAGATTAAAGGTAATTAATTGGATAAGCTAAGTAGTTTAGTAGGTTCCTAGAAGTTTTTAAAGAATTACTCATTAATATTCCCTTTCTTGAAGCTTTAGCCCAAATTCCTTCTTATGTTAATCTTGAAGGAAATCTGGTCTAATAAGAAAATGCTTGAAGAATATGAAATTGTCAACTTAAATGAAGAGTATTTGACTATTCTATTGAAATATTTGCCACCTAAGCTAAAGGATCCAAGGAGTTTTACTATTCCATACACTACTTGTAGCTTACATATAGATAGGGCGTTGATAGATTTAGATGCTAGTATTAATTTAATTATTTATTTATTTTTAGGAAATTTAGACTAGCGGAGCTCAAACTGATCATATTTTCACTACAGCTGGCAGATCGGTCAATTACAATCCTAGTGAAGTTATCAAAGATTTTTTTGTTAAATTGGAAACTTTCATATTTCTAGTGGACTTTTTGTTCTTGATATGGAAGAGTAAAGAAACATCCCCATCATCTTTGGGAGACCTTTCATGGCTACAATGAGGACCATCATTGATAAGCAAAATTGAAAGCTCATTTTAAGACTTTAAGATGAAGAAATACTTTTTGATGTCTTTGATGCTGTGAAGCATTCATCTACTTTTAATTCTTGTAATTTCATTGATATATACTCTTATGACACTAATCCCTTTTTTCATGTTTATGTAGAAATTTTAAAGGAAGAAACACAAGGTATGCTTAAAGGTTTAAGTGAGGAGTTTCAAGAGTATCTTAAAGAACATAAAGCCGGCATGAATCAAATATTATGGTTACAATATTAGGCTTATAAGCCTTTACAAAGACTAACTAAGCTACTGTCAAAGCCATTCATTAAAGAGCCTCCTACTCTTGACCTTAAACCCTTAAGCATCTTTACAATCACCTGAGTATTTAGCTATTATTATTTCTTCTTTGTTGACAAATACTATAGAGAATAGCCTCTTAAGGGTACTTAGAAAACATTAGCAAGCCCTAGGATGGACGATCTTAGACAAAAAGGGAATTAGCCTCTCCTTCTACACAGATAGAATTTTCATAGAGGATGGAAGTAAGGTATTGGTATAGCCTTTAATACTACTCAATCCACACATGAAGGATTGATGTGTATGGGCTAAACATGTTTACATTTTAAATAAAATAATAAAGTATCACAACTAAACAATACTCATATGCAAATAAGGTAAGTGCATATATTACTATATAGTATAGGTAATATGAGTCTACGTGTCGAATCCATGAGGACTATGGTTATTAGAGAACTCCTATCCTCGCTTGCTAACCTACTAAATGATTAAATAATTGATTAATTAACATAAATAAATTAATTAAATAAAGACAAATCTAAAGACAAACTCACAAAAATGTACTAATTAATGATAAATTTAGGATTTAAAGATTTAATCACTTTAAGATGCAAATGTATTCAATGTTTAACCTTCATTTAACATGTTTCCTAATTTTTATATACCATAAGTTCCCTCAGGTATGTCACTTTCTCTCTTGAGTTATGCAATTATATTTAATTTGATAAATCAAGTGAAAGTTCTCTTAATCTCAACCTATCTAATGAATGCATTAGTTTGTTATATGGAACCTATTGTTTCGACTAAGTTTACACTAAATTTAAAATCTTATGTATGCCTATCTTTAATCCTCGAAACAAGAAGCATTGTTTATGGATTGATCTAAAGCATGCATTCGATTTCTTAATCTAAACATAAACAATCATACCATTGGAATTAAAGTTTACATTCGCTTAACATTCATAACCAATGTCATTAACTCAATAAATAAATCCAAAACAAATATGGAAATTCATTGTTCAATCATGGAAATAATAAGATACTACATCCTAAGGCTTATAACAATCTTATTCCTATAAAAAAATTAAGTTCTATACGTAAAGTGAACAATAACAACAATTAGTGAAAGAGTATGGATGAAGAAGTTCATGGTAAAGTTTCTTGAATATCTTAACTCCCTTATGATTCTTGTTATGAAATCCAATCTTAATCTCCACTTTTTTATGTTTTGATCCAAACCTTCCTCCAATCTTGCTCTAATCCTTGCTTAGACAGTTTAGGAATCACGTCTAGGGTCTTAGTGGTGGCTCTAAGGCTTCAAAGAACCAAGAACAATGACGAAAAACCTTAAAAGCATTTAAACACATAAAGGGTGGCATACCAATCATGGCCATAATCACAACTGTGATCTTGGCTTGAATTTTTCTAACTTAAAATCATAGCAAAACCTAGAAAAATCATGAACATAATCTTGGTTGTAATTCCTCTAAATTTTATAGCTTTCTACTAATCTTGATCTTTTCATTGTAACTTCTTTATTGCTCATCCTTTGATGTTGAAATTTTGTGTGGAACTTAATAACACGATGCTATTGCTCCCTAATTTATTCTAAAACAATTCCAATTCCAAAAGGGCATCTATTTTTGCACCAAAGTCACTCACAATTGAGCTAACACTTCTTTTAGCTTCTCTTACTCTTCTCGTAATGCACTTTTCATGGCATGTCCTATGACCTTTATATTTGATGTAAAACTTTATAACTTGATGATCTATCTCCTTAAATTGATTCTACATATGTTCTAGTTCCAAAAACCCATTAAACATTCACCAAAACCTTGTAAAACATAAGCATTCATCTAAAGCAAATAAAGCAACATCTTATTCAATAGTAAACTAAATATACATGCAAATCACATGGAATTAACCCTCAAACCTAAAATCATTATGAAAACATTCCTAAATTATTTATAATTAGGGTGCTATCAGATACGCCCCAAAAAACTAAATATATATGCAAATCACATGGAATTAATCCTCAAACTAAGATCATTAAGAAAAAATTCCTAAAATATTTATAATTAGGGTGCTATCAGATACCCCTAAAATTGAGTTATTCCTTGTCCTCATGAAACGACTTATACATCCACTCAAAACAAAATCGATTAATAGTTCAAAGTTAATTAAGTAAAAAAAATCAATCAATTCTTTTGATTTAGCTTACATATCACAATTCTTTCATGAAAAAAAAATTGTTATCATGTGCAATCACTCTATTAGTAAATAGGCAAACCTCAATATATAATGTCAAGAATCTAAGTGGTTTCATAGATATCATCATGCAAAATTTTTCAAGGATGTTACCATTAACATAAAACATTACTTATGTTTCATCAAGAGTAATTTTTGGGATTTAACCTTGTATTTTGATATGAGGGAAAACATCTTGTCATGAATGTCCCTCGGTTACTTAGCTCAATTACTTTTGGCTTATTAACAATGTCATCTAACTTTTTAACACAATAGTGAATATTTTGTCGTGAACACTCTCAGTTACTTAACTACATCACAATCATAAATAGATACTAGTTCCACTCATGAACTTTAACATTTTATTTATGTGAATCCAAAGAACTGAAAATTTTGGCTTACTTTATTCAATCATACATACTTATTTCATTAAATTACAACCTATTCTAAACTAAAATTACAATCCACATGCAACATCATTGGAAACTTGATATCATACAACAAGATTGTCCAAAACATGTGCAATTAACTCAAAACTAAAAGAAGAAGAAAAAAAGTTAGGTTAGATTAGAAATCTTTTAAGAATTTATCAATGCTCAACAAAGTCAAGAACATCGATTAAATTAAAATATCATAATCAAGAATCAAACTAATTTCAATTATTCTAATATGAGATATTCAAGTCATCCCTATTGGGCTTATCGCAAATCAAGTGTGAAAATACAAGAGCATGGTCATCTCCCTCCCTACCCCTTAAGCCAAATTATCATTAATTTGGACGTAAAACAAAACAAAGTATAGAAAGTGTAAAAGGGTAAGGGAACAAGACTTCTTTGAATGTTAAAGCTCACTTGTAGGCATGATTGAGAAATTTATTCTATTCCATGTAACTTGAAGACTTTAAAGAAAGGAAATCTAAGGTTGTTCCATCCTAAATATCATCATTAAAATAAGTTTTTGAAAAAAATATTAAATCAAGAATGATAAAATAACATAAAATATAAATAACATAAAAATCCTTATGATGTAAATGATGAAAAATTCATGATGGAATGAAAATAAAAACTCAATCCATTGAAAAGAAACAAAATAAATAACAATCAAGCATAGTTGCAACATAAATTTCATGTGCATGCCATTAACCACCATGGATGGGCCATCTTTTTGTTATTCTTATGATTTCTCCATTTAACACTTAAGCAACTATAAATAAATTGTACCATGCCCAACACTCAATCATAATCCATGAAATCCATTCAAAAACATTAAAAGGATTATTGAATAGGTAATTTCAATGAAAGCATAACATCATGTAATGTGTTTAAAAAGTGTTTAATTATAACGCTTATGAATTATTCAAAATCATTAACCTTTTAGCACAAGATGGAAGAATAGCTTGTGTAATTAATCACTTTAGCATAGTGGGATAAATAGTAAGGTGCATCATGAAATGGAATTGTCATGTAGCCTATTTTAAGGCACCCATAGAGATATCTAGCCCAAGAAAAAGCAACACATGTTATACATAATCAATTAAAGCATAATGCGCATCAATCTTAATACCTTAAACACTCCAAACCATAATTATTATAAACATTTGATTTAATCAAATAGCCATAAAGTGTTTTTTTTTTCTCATATCAATTAACAAAAGTAATGCCTCAACTATCATAAACATATAAGAATAATTTACCAATCTCATATAATCACCTACATATGAGAATAGACATCCATAGTTAAGCTCTAGTGAGTTAGGAAAGAAACACGTGAGAAAATCCACATGCTAGCAGTATAAACTAACACATGACACTAAGATTGATGGGAATTATAAAAAGTATCGCCTAAAACAGCTTATCCACATTGAACGTCTAGGTCATGATGAAATCCCTTAAAGATTCAGGTTTTTAATGTAAATATTCACTAAATACATTGATGATTGATGCAAAAATTTTGAATTAATGCACAAAGAATTGATTTATATTAGATAAACAGGACATGATCAATATTTTAACTATTTTATATTCCAAGGTCTCTCTAACCCATTAAAAAAATCATTCAAAATTAACACAAATGTAACAACTAACTTTGATAACAAATTCTAAAAGGCCTAAAACACATAATCACATGTAAATACAAATAAATAAAAACATGTCAAAATGCACACTACATGTAACAAGTTTTAATAATTAATTAAAGATAAGATAGAGGTTAGGTTGTCTCCTAACAAACGCTTCTCTAAGGTCTTTTAGTTAGATCTTAATGCTAAAGAATAATTATTATCTTTTTCAGACCATACCTTTAATCAATTTTCTTAAATAATAGATGGTTCACTAAAAATAATTAAGTTACAACACCTACCCTTTGATGTCTCTCTTCCCATCTTTTAGATTGTAATAGGTACTTTAGAAATGGATCTTGATATCCAATTGCCTTTTTGTAATAAAAAATTGTGATACTAGTAAAATCAAAGAAAAATTATACCTTTTTTTCCCCTTAAGTACTATGACATCAATAGGTTATTTTACTTCCTCATCCACATCAATTGTCGTCTCCTTCCTCTTATTATGAATTCATCCTTACCTTTTTGCGTTCGCTCCACTTTTATACTAGTCGACATAATTGCTAACTCTTGTTTTACAATTAATAACTCTCTTAGCCTTAATTCTTCTTTCTGTTTTTGATAATAGTCATATAAGGCTACTTAAAATTTGTTGAACCAAGGGAGGTTCCACCTTCTTTTTTTAATGACAAAATGATATTTATTACCAATGCTTATGTTTTAAGTGTGATTGAAAGATAGGCATGAACAAAATTCAAGTATGATCACTCAAGAACTTCAAAACAAATATTGAATTTTGTGGAAACACAAAGCTCGAAGAAGCAAATTAGTTTAGGTTTATTTATTTTTATGTAAACTACGCTTAATTTTATTTTGATCATTCAAGAGGCTTATATTTGTTCATTTATGCATACATATCTTAGAATATGCAAATAGGTGCATAATTAAGAAGCTTGTTTTTTATGTGATTATTTGTAGTTAAACTTATTAATGAGTGATTCAATTAATTAAGAATGCATAGATTAGTATGAAATGAAGTTTTGATTACCTAAGTTAGAGAAATTTTATTTTGATGATAATTTAAAATTGGTTTCAATATGAAGTATGTTTTGGTTTTGTTTGAATTTAGTTTAATTTGTTAAACTTTTTTTTTCAAGGGAAAATTTGCTTAAGGTTAACTAATCTGTTTAGATCAGTTTATTGAATGGACAAGATAAGTCAACCAACTACCAGCCTATGGATAATCGATCGACCAAACCTTGCCTTAGGTCGACTAAATGTTAAAAGGTATGAACGATAATATTAGGATTAGACAAATTGCACAACAGTGATTTACATTAACTCGTATAACGTTATTATTACCAATAGACAATGGCTCTTTTCAACTAGATTAAATATAAATAGGTGATTTATATAATGATTCATAAAGAAGTGTGATACAATATTGATATTAAGCGGCAACTGAGTTTTTTATGGTTTGAAGGGACTATTTTTTTAATGTGAGTTCGTGTGAGGCATACTAAAGTTTTATTTTTGTATATACATCTTTCATGCCTCTTTGATTCATCAATTAAAATTGAGTGAAGTATTTTTTCTAGAATTCTTCTAATGAGTTGGTGAGGTTATTCTTTAGCCTTAGAAAAAGAATTAAGTGAAATTTTGCCCTTGAGCCTTTAAAAGGGATTGTAAGCTTGAACGTTGTATTTTTTTTGTTGATTTTAGTACAATCATCTTAATATTAGTGATGGGAACTAGACATAGGAGCAAGTGGACAACTCCGAACTAGTATAAATCCAGTTCACTTCTCTACTCTATCTCTTTACTTTTTATGCAATTATTTTATTGTGATGATTGCTAATTTTGGAGAATTAAGTTTTTGTTTTAAGCTTTCACCTTCTATTTATCCAGATTTAATTAATTAGGCAAATAATTTTAAACACCTAATTCACCCTCTCTTAGGTGCCATATCGACCTAATAATTGGTATGAGAGAGTAGGTCTCAAATAGTTTTAATTCCAACAAATTAGTGATTAAACATCTTATGGAACAAATGAATAGTTTTATTTTTCTTCTAATTTAGAAGGTCACAACACACATAGAGCACCCTTTTTTATGGTAGTAATTATTTGAATTGGAAGGTTAAAATGAGATATTTTTTAAGAAGTGAAAATGTGGATTTATGGCTTTGTGTTTCTAAAAAAACCACTTTACCTTCTAAACTTGTAGGAAATCAAGTAGTGCTCAAAGAAGACAATGAGTTAAATCTTGAAGAAAAGAGATTAGTGTCTCTAAATAGTAGAGCTATGTATGTTCTATTTTGCGCGCCCAAGACGCCCAGCCCGCGTCTCCTTCATTCAGCCCAAACGCAAGCCACCTACTCCAGCGCCTCAATCCAGTCCGCAGCCGACCCGGCTCAACGCCGGGCCCGCCTCACTCGACCCATACCTACTCGTGTGGCCTGAGCCTGGGCCGCAGGTGCTAGCATCTGGCCCGTCTCGCGTCATCCAGTCCCA
>JAOXYD010025037.1:0-14415 GCA_028565735.1 Pinacopodium congolense | reverse complement strand
CATGCTTCATTTTTTCTTTTTTTTAACTTCAATTTTTAAATTTAATATACCTTACACAATAAATACATACACCAATAAAATTTAATTCTAACACAAAATTAATAATTAAATAATCAAAACTTACTTCAAATTTATACCAAATAAAAACAAAACAATTACAAAGATTATACTAAACAAAAACACATAAAATAAATCTTAAAACATAATAATAACAACCTATTATGCAAGAAACACAACCCAAATACCTTGAAGAACACATACTAAAGCACAATTATCAACTTCCCCACACTTAAACCTTTGCTTGTCCTTAAGCAAAATCAAACACAATCATTCAATTCCATCACTTCATTGTCACAAATATCATATTATGCATTCCCATAAATCTTTAGCCAACTTAAGTATCAAGCTAATACTCATATTATGACTACTTTTCATTAGTGTGCATAAGTAAACTCAACTTATGAAACCATTACTCAAAGATAAGTATAAATGTAAAATGAATCTTCCTTACGGTTTCACTTATTTCTCTCAAGTGTATACAGGTTAGTGTTTCGTTCAAATTTCCTATAAGAAACTACACTATCATAGGCTTGTTAACATACCAATTCTTTTCCATAATGATTACATGCTAAAAATAGTTCATAAGGACTTTGTTTCGGGTTGTAATAGGGTTAAGGTTAAGGTGGGTCAAAAGGGTTAAAAGGTTCATCACAATCATTCATAAAGTATCAAGTGTACAAAGGGATGACAAAGATAAACTTCTGAGATATAAAAATGAATAATACTACTACTCTGAACTTATTGATGGTACTAGTTCTTATTCCTTTTTCTCTTTTTTTATTTTTCTCTCTTTTTTATTTTTTTGTTTTCTTTTGTTTTCTTTCTTTTGGAACAATAATAACGAAATAATAAACAAAATAGTAGCTAAATGAAATATACTCAAAGAGTAGCAATATCGCTAAACTCATCTAAAAAAATGTAGCTGAAAATCCCAACTAATGCATCACTTAATACTCTACTAAGCATATGAATGGGTAAGCTAATGGGGTTTAAAGTTTTAAAGTGGGGTTTTTTTAAAAGAAACAAAAGGGTTAAGGCTCAACAGGGCTAGCAAAGGATAATAAAAGGTATGTCATCTAAGTCAAGGGTTAACACAAAAAGGGCCTTAATCATCTATATTAAGCATACATCCAATAGACTCAAATCTATTCAAAGCAAGTTCTGAAGGTAATATCCTATAGGCTATAGATGGAGTCATATAGGCTAGATCCTTACATTAGCTCAAATGAAAATTCATTATGCATCTCTACACTACCTCATTGCTCAAGTGTCAAGTTCTAAGTAAGCTTATGCAACCAACTACTTTTCATCATTCAATATGGTTCATTCTATACTCAAATAGCCTAATTCGAGTTCAAACATGCATTCAATCTCATTCTAATTAGCATGATAGAATCTCTTGGTAACACACATCAAAATGATTCAAGTGTGGATCCATTGCTTACAAAAAAACAATACCTTAATATGCCTAAAACATTCATTTTAAACAATAAAATGCAAACAATGCAATCATAAATGCAACAAATGCAAAGACTACCTACTACTTCCCCACACTTAAACAACACATTGTCCTCAATGTGGAAAGTAGAACAACAAAAGTCAACAAACACACATAAAAAATAAAACACAAAGAGATTAAGGGTGAGAATGGCTTATTGTGATGTCCATTAATCTAAGGTATAGGAAATCTTCTTCTGCTCTTCCTTTGGTCCTCCAACAAGCGATGATGTACAACAAACCTTCAAGCTTCAAACAATCATCAAGTCACCTAAACAAAAAGAGATCAAAAGGGAAAACAAGCTAAGATCAAACTAACTCAATAGCAAACTAAAAATGATCAAATCAAACAAAACTACACTAAACACAAAAGCAAGTAAAAGAAAGACAAACATGCTAATTTAAGGTCATTAGCTTAACCCTTGGCATATCAATACTATCCATTGCCAAATAGATGTTTGAACCCAACAGGAAGCATGCTTAAACTCCGTAAGGAACTTAGAGAAACTTCCCTTGATGTAAGCTCTCAATCAGCGCGATGCTCCAAAGCTTCAGAAGAGTGGAATCGAACTGCTTCATCATCGAATTCTAATGTCCACTCTCCATTTTGGACATCACCTTTCTCCAAGATGGTCTCTGTATGGTGTAGGCAATAAATATGAAGGCTCTTCATCCTGTTCGACACCTTTAAGCTTCAGCTGCCTGGCAACTTTTTTTAATAAGTATTTGTAGTTTATGAGCTCATGAATTGTTAAAAACTCATTTTGGTGTGCTTATTAATTTTATAGTGGATTGGTTTTTTATTCAAGTAGGGAAAGGTTATTATGATGTTGTTGCTTTTGCTGCTTGCTTGCCCCTTTCCTTTCCCAACAAATGATATTAGAGTTTTGTTTATTTAATTATGGTGTTTTTTTAATTGAAAATGGAGCCTAATTATAGTATAATGATTAATTTGAATGGTAAAAATTATTACAAAATGGAAAAGAAAGATGAAAGACTCACTGTTTATGAAGCAGATACATCAATCAGTATTTGCCACAGAACTAAAAGTGATGAAAAATGACAATTCAAGCATGAGATGATTTGTGATTTTATTAAATAGTGGGTGGATGAAAATGGTTTGAATCATATCTTAAATGATTCACATGCCAGTACTTTATGTGAAAAATTTGAATCCTTGTATATTTCGAATATAGGTAATAACAAACTATTTTTGCTTAAACATGCTAATTTAAGGTATAAGAAAGGTAGTTTCATTTTCAATCATCTGAATGAATTTCAAGAGTGTTTTGATCAATTATTTGGCATGGGTGTGAGATTTGAAGATGGCATTTTAGGACTTTGGTTGTTGAATACTTTGCCTAATTCTTGAAAGAATTTTCGTTTAACCTTGTCTAGTTCTACTTTCGGTGGTATTGACTATGGATTATGTGAAATCTAATATTTTGAATTAAGAAGTTAGACGGAAGATTCAAGGGGGTTCTACTTCTCATTCTAAGGTTTTGGTTATTGAAAATAGAGAAAGAATTAAGGGAAGATGTTAAGGATAAAATAACAAAGTTAACATCAAGTGTAGAAGCAAATCAAAGTCAAATTATAAAGATCTTGAGTATCATTAGTATGGTAAAAAAGGACATATCAAGTTTTTATTTTAATCATAAAAGGAAGAACAACGCAAACAAAGATAAGTAAGAAAAGAAAGATTATAATAGTGATGATCGTGTTGCCATTATAACTATAGAGAATCTTGTGTCCGTCTATAGTGAGGACATGATTACTATTACTTATGATGCGTCCAGTAAGGTTATTAATAGTTATGCTTATTTTCATATAACATTAAAGAAGGAGTTCTCACATCTTACACTCCCTGTGATTATGGAGTGTTGAAGATAGATAATGATGGTTTATTAAAGGTTGTTGGCATCGAGACTATTATGTTATAGACCACTATTGGTTCAAATCTACTTTTAATGAGCATTAGGCATGCACTAAATATCTATTTAAATCGAATTTATACTAGTGCTTTAGATAATAATGGTTATTTAAGCACTTTTAGTGGTGGTTAGTGTAAGATTACTAAAGATTCTTTAATTGTGTCATGTGGAAAGATGTCTTTATGTTTGTACTAGACCAAAGCTTCAGTTTTTATTGATGTTATTAATAAACTTGAGGGTGATGTCTCTTCAAAGTTATGGCATAGAAGACTTGGCCGCATTAATGAGAAAGGACTTAATTCTTTATCTAAGAAGAATCTACTTTCTAATTTGAAAGGCATTCGATTGTAAAGGTGTGTTCATTGCTTGGTTGGTAAATATAATAGGGTCTCCTTCTAGAGCCATCCTCCTTATAGGTAATTAGAGTTATTAGAGTGGGTGCATTTAAATCTCTATAGTTTAATGAAAACAAGGACTTTTAGTGGTGGACTTTATTTTGTGACTTTTGTTGATGATTGTTCAAGAAAACTTTGGGTATATCTTGAAGTCAAAAGATTATGTATTTGGTATGTTTAACGAATTTCAAGCTTCTGTTGAGAGAGAATCTAAAAAGAAACTAAAATGCATTTGTACTGATAGTAGTGATGAGTATTATAGACCCTTTGATGACTGTTTTAGATAATAAGGTATTACATACCAAAATATGCCTCATAAGACTCCTTAATTAAATGACTTAGTAGAAAGGATTAACAAGACATTGAAGATGTTTGCTTTTATAAGCAAAGTTGTCTAAATCATTTTAGGGTGGGGCTTTGTATACTACTGCACATGTTATTAATTTATCTCCTGTTGTTGTTTTGTATGGAAATGTTCCTAATCAGGTATGGTATGGTAAGGATGTTTCTTATAACCATTTGCGTATGTTTGGCAAAAAAGATTTTTTGCATATACTGAAAGATGAGAGGTCTAAGTTAGATGTCAATACAAGATATCATACTTTTATTGGTTATGGTCATGATAAGTTTGGTTGCAGGCTATATAATTCAGTGGAAAAGAAGCTTGTGAGAAGTCAAGATGTTATTTTCATGAAGGATCAAACCATTGAAGACATTTATGGGGCAAAAAATTCAAAGTCTCAAGATTCTGATGACTTAGTTAATCTTGATCCAGCTTTAGAGACACATACGTCTAATGTAACTGATTTTAATAATTATAATGGATTACATGATAATCAAGTTAAGGAGTTAATGGTGATATTGATGAAGTAAATGCTCCTATTCTTAAGATTACTAATGAACTTGCACTCCACTTAGGAGGTATACAAGAGAAAGAACTCTATAAATTTGTTATTTACTTGATGATTATGTACTCCTTATTAATAGAAGGGAACAAAAAAGTTATGAAGAGGTTATGGAGAGTGAACATAAGGATAAATGGGTTACTACTATGAAGGAATAGATGAAATCCTTATATGACAAAAAAACTTTTGCTTTGATCAGTTTGCTTAAAGATAGAATGGCTTTGAAGAATTAATGGATTTACAAGGTGAAGAATAAATTGCATTCTTCTTATCTAAGATATAATACCAAGTTCATTGTAAAGGGTTTAGACAACAAAAGGGAGTTAACTTTGAAGAGATTTTCCTTAAATATTATAAAGATGTCCTATTATAGAATTGTTTTTATTTTAACTATTAGTCTTGATTTAGAGGTATAATAGATGAATATGAAAATCGTTTTTTTTTCTATGGTTAGAATAAATGAATATGAAAATTGCTTTTTTATGGTCATTTAGAGAAGGAGATTTTTGTAGAATAACATGAGAGTTTTGTAGTGAAAGGTAAGGAACATTGTTTTTGTAAGCTGAAGAAGAGCCCATATGACCTGTAACAATCTCCTAGATAGTGGTATAAGAAGTGTGAATTAGTTATAATTCAATAGGGGATAAAAAAACTACTTTTGATCATGGGTATTTATTTAGACATTTTATAGTAATTACTTTATGTTGATAACATGTTAAATTTTGGTCAAAATGCTTCTAAAATTAATAGGTTGAAGAAGGAACTTAGTAAGTTTTTTGCAATGAAAGACATGGAACTAGTAAAACAAATTCTTGGCGTGCAAATTGTTTATAATAGAGAGACAAAGAAGCTTTGGTTATCTTAAGAAAGGTGACTTGAGAAAGTATTTCAACGGTTTCACATGGATAAAGCAAAAGTAGTAAGTACACCTCTTGATACTTAATTTAGGCTTAGCATTAGACAATCTCCATCTAATGAGAAGGAAAAAGAAAACATGCACCGTGTTCCTTATGCATCTATAATAGCCAGCTTCGTGTATGCGATGGCTTGCATAAGGCTTGATATTGATCATGCTGTTGGTATTGTTAACTATTTTCTCTTTAATCAAGGTGAAGAGCATTAAAATGCTGTGAAGTGGATTATGAGATATCTTTGAGGTATTTCTAGTTAGAAATTGTGTTTGGAGTAGGAAATCCTATTCTCTCTAGGTACATTGATTTAGACATCATAGGTGATATAGATTTTAGAAATTCTACTTTTGGCTACTTGATTACCTTCGCAGGGGGAGTTGTGGCTTGGTAATCTAGGTTGAAAAGGTGTATTGCATTGTCTACTACTAAGGCTAAGTTTATTACTTCATCTAAAGCTTGCAAAGAGTTGCTTTGGATGAAGAAGTTTCTTTAATAGTTCAATTTTACTAAAAAACTTTATGTCTTATTTTGTGATAGTTAGAGTGCTATTCGTCTTAGTAAGAACCCTACTAAATACATTGATGTGAGGTATTATTGAATATGTAATGTTCTAGACTCTATGTTGCTTGAGTTTGAAAAAATGTTTATAGATGATAATGGTTTACATATGATGCCTATGTCCCTAGTGAAAGGAAAATTTGAAATTTGTCGATTGATTATCTATTTGGCATAGGCTTCCATTTGATTCAAAGAGGGAGCTTGTTGTGCATCCTCCTCATGTGGAGCCCACTTTTAATTAAAAGAAGACCTTTGAATAAAGTTCTTATTTTAGGATTTTTGTGTGACTATCTAGACACTTCTCTTTCTTCTTCCCTTAGTACAGTCATTTTTGTGGATTTAGAAGTTATGATCTTCTTCTTCTTACTTGATCAAATTTACAGTTAGTAGTTGGTGATATTGGATGTGTTCATCCAATTTTCTATTATCTTTTACAATATTTTTTTGTTTAGGGGATGTTTAGTTGGGTTATGGGTTGTAGTTTTTTGTTATGGATGTTGTATTTTGTATTAGTTATTGTGTTTTTTTTTATCGATTTCTGTGTTGTATTAGTGTGTTTTCTTTATCGATTTTTTTGTTTAGAAAAACAAAAACAAAAACAAAAACCAAAGTAAATGGTTTGTGGTTTTTCTATTTGTGGCTATTCTATTTTATTTGTACGGCTATTAAATCTCCTCAATTTTTTGGTTTGATGTGATTGATCTCTGCATATTTTGTTGGTGTTTGTTGCTATCATCTCTACTTGGGGTGAGAACATCACTATATAAGAGAGCAATTGATATTGTATAGTAGAAGAAATATCATTGTATAAGGGAAGATTTATTATACCATAAAAGAGTTATTGTCACTGTTTTCTCCCTTTAGTGTTGGGCAAAGAAGCAATTATTGTTGATTGTATAAGAGAAGAACTATTGTTGTATAAAAAGAATTGTCGTAGTACAGAAGAAAGCCTTTACTATATTCCTAAGTTTTGAGTATAACCTCGTTAATTGCCACCTTGTTTGATGAGTATTTGTAGTTTATGAGGTCTTAGAATGTTAGAGAACTCATTTTAATGTTCTCATTAATTTTATATTGAATTGTTTTCAAGATTACATCCCATAATTTTTACTAGAAGATTTTCCATGTTAAAAATTTTGATGTTCTCTTATTTAATTTATTTTATGCATTTATATTTGCTTCTTACAGTTTCATTTCAGTAGGGAAAGGTTATTATTGTGATGTTGCTTTTGCTGCCTATTTTCCCCCTTTCCTTTTCCAACAGTATTAAATTTTACTAAATTAAAATTTGTGTAGATATTTTTCTATAGACTCCAGTTAAGTATAGTATGAAAACATATGGAATTTGAAGTAAATTCCATTTCATAAATAAAAATATATTGAGTCAAAAAAAATATGGAATTTGAAGTAAAACATGAAGTGTGTATAATTAGAAGAAATGTTCCATTCCATTATTAAAAATATATATCAATAACTAAGTGAAGATTGAAAAGGTTAGGAAACAAAACAAATCTAAAACTCGATAAATTAAAATCTATAATGGATTTATTAAGAGTTGAGAGCCTATTTAGAATAGTAATCTAGGATGTACTCGTCTTAAGTGTTAAACTAAAAACAATTATAGTTAGGCATATATGCACAAGTGATGTCCTCTTCCTCCAAAGTTTATGAAAGTAATGTTATTATATTTTACATTAAAAAACAAGAAAAAATTTAATATTATTTTTGTTTATTGAGTAAAAATTTAAGTTAAACTCATAATATAAATTTTGAAAATATTTGAATGAACTATTTCTACATAACTTAATCTTAGAAAAGAAACCACTTATTGCTAATCACAATTATTTTTATATTAATAACCAATAAAATTCAGTTCAATAAAATATGTTGGCACTTATTCTTGCCAGTTATTAAATTATCATATTTATAAATTTAAAAGTTTTTAAATTATGGTTATAATTAAATTAATTATCTTTTAGTTTTTGTGATGTAGTGGCAGATTTCAATATATTATATTAATTGCAACATAAATTAAAAGGTTTTTTTAAAGATAAAGAATATTGGTAATTTTCTTTTCATAATTTAATTTTTGATTAATTTATTTTCATGGTCTAATTTAAAAAATTTAAAGAATTAAAAAACATCTTAAAGAAATGTTTTAAAGAAAATAAAAGGAAGTTAAAGTTGTAAACTTAAAATGCATTTAATTTGTGTTATAAATTTTAAATTATAGGAATCAATGGCCTTGTTATTCATTTGGAGAAAATGTCTAAGACATTTTCTTCTATTAGGATTCAAATCCCAATAGAATAAAACAAGTTTACTTTAAAATTCTTTTTTTAATTAAAAAAATTAAATTATAGTTTTTTTATTTTAGGATAAGGGTAATACTAATTTACTAAAAAGGATAAAGTAAAATTAAAATTTCTCTTAAAGATGTTTTATTTGTTTTTTTTATTCTAACATCAAATTGTTTCAAGAGTCCCTATTTTTTTTCTTTATCTTAAAAGAAGCTCCAATTTGTATTTCTATTTAGTTAATATAATTTTATAGAAACACAATATAATTCTTTTGTATATTCAACGAAGGAACTTAATTAATCCATTTTAATTAAATTATAAATTCATTTATATATTAGTATTTTAAGATGTAATTTTTTTAATTTTATAGAAATAAAAAGCAATATTTCTAATTTTATTGTGGGCAACATTTTCTAATTTTTTCTTTTCCTATTATTTCTGTACTTCATTTTCTTAAATGCCATCTCACGATTACATCTATTTCTCTTTTTTCTCATTACATGTATTAAAATTAAAGGAAAGAAGTAATTACCATAAGACTAGTCATTATAATCAAATTATAGCTATTTACTTGACCTAATAGCTTATCTAGTCAACTTATGAACAATTGAATAATTGATTAAATAATTTATCAAAAATTTCCCTCACATTGTTAAAACTAACTTATCTCAATTTCTAGGCATTTGATTGAACAAAATTTAATATTTTTCACTAGACATTTAATTAAACTATAACACTATTAAGTTGACCAGATGGTTTGGATTAATAAACTTTCACTATCATTTCAAGTTTTTAAATTTAACCATCATATCACCTTAATATAATAAAACTTTTATTCGAATAAATGTCATCTAATTTAGACAATAACAATTCAATAGGATTTTCTTTAAAACTTATTCAAAATACATTTTAAAATTTGAAAATATAAAGCATTAACAGCTCAATTAGAATTCTATGTAATTCTGAACCTCTTAGTGAACTAAAAAGAGTCAATGCAGGGTTAAAAAGAAAAATTATATTGGTTTTAGCCTTAATATACTTTTAATCTATTCTTGATCTTGTTTTGATTTTACTTTGATATTCAATGTTTTGTTTTTTGTTAGGTAATTTATGAAATTAGTTTGTTGGATCACTTTACCTCTATATATGGTCGAGGTGTATTTTATTGAATTTTCATATTTGATTTAATGTGGTTTTACCCTTATTTTGATGTCAAAATGTCTAATATGTTTATTGTGAGTTCAAATGCAGGTTTAAGCATAAAGACACAAATTTTACATGAAATAAGTCTAGAATGAAGAAGAAAAATAGATTGAGAGTCTTCCATGATAGGTATAAATGGTGTCATTTATGGTCCAAAAACCATTGTTGGTGCCCGACTCTAAGTACTTTAATGAAGGTTGATAAACGCCACCATTGATTGTGCTATTAAGCACCATTAAACGTCTAAAAATGTTGTTTCA
This sequence comes from Pinacopodium congolense, assembly GCA_028565735.1. Taxonomy (NCBI): domain Eukaryota; kingdom Viridiplantae; phylum Streptophyta; class Magnoliopsida; order Malpighiales; family Erythroxylaceae; genus Pinacopodium; species Pinacopodium congolense. The sequence goes on along the minus strand of JAOXYD010025037.1, from coordinate 4,392 downwards.
AATTAAAACTCAAAGGAATTTGAGCATTTTTTCTCTCCATATTGTTAAAAATAATAATATAAATGTATTTAAGACCAAGAACTAGACTTGTTTCGTCATCTTTCATGTCCAAAAAGCGTTATTTGATATTAAAACTTAAAGGCATTTGAGTCTTTTAGCTCCATATTGTTTTAAATCCTAATGGGAATATATTTAAAGTCAAGAACTAGATTTGTTTTGTCATTTTAATTCTATTTTGGTAGCCATTTATATCTTTTTAGTTTTCTTCTTATTTTATGGATTTCGTCTTTTATCTTATGATTGAGAATCTATTAAGGGGTAAATTCGTAGTGCTTTTAGATGTTATTTGATGCCAATTTACCCCTATTTCAATGTTTAAATGTTTAATTAATGTTTAGAAATGTTTAATTTGTATGTTGATGTGAATAATTGGAGAAATGTGCAAAAATATTAAAGAAAGAGACAAATCTAGACCATTAATAGTACCTTGCTATCCCACTGTTAATGGACTGCAATTAACCGTTAAAGGAGTCAAAATTTGCATGCTAATGGTAGGCTGTTCATCCTATAATGATGTCATTATAGATTGGTGCAAATCGCCGTTATAGGGCGTAGACAAGTTTTCTTAGCACAATCTTCAACAATTGTGGCTTGTCTTCTTCCTCCACTTGCAACAGCTCTAACCCTATAAATAAAGAGCCTCTCCAGATGTTTTAAGCATCAAATTTAGGAGTTAAACACATTAGTTTTAGCTAGTTTTCATATCAAAGTAGATTTTAGGCTGTTTTTCTTTTCAATCTTTTGTAATTTGAGATTTTCAGGTTGTTTGAAGGTTCAACAACTGTAATCACGTTGTTTTGAGTTAGAATACCATCTGGTGATTTGATTTGGTTCATTCTAAACTCTTAATTTCATGTATTATTGCTGTTATTTTGAATTAATCAAAGTATTGTTGCTTATGTTATATTCATTATGTTCTTTGATTAATTTTTGTGCTTAATGTTTAATTTCAGTTAAGTTATCATACTGAATCTATTACGGATGGATAATTGTGTTAATTTATGATTATTAAATGATTAGTGAATTAATATTTTTTATTGAACGCTTAATGCTTGTTTTGAATTTATCACTTAGGATACTGCCTTCAAATAATTTAAGACCTGACAGTTCTACCTAGGTTATTAGAAAAGTCAATAAACAATATGGTTAAAATCAATGATCTAACCAATGATTGGTTGATCATGAGGGTGCTACTCTTATATTAGGATGATTTAGGACTAGACTTCCTGAACTTTAAGCCTAGTACCTAAGTCTAAGGTATAATTATTAGGGGTCAAATTGATAGAGTTTTAATAGTTAATTTGTTGAATTATGATCCCTAATTTAGTGCTTAATTGTAAAATTTATGTCATATTATGTTTAATTTGTAGGATGGAGCTTGAAGATGAAGACTAGAGAAAAAACTTGAAGAATTCACCTTAATTTTGTCCATTAATGGCACCCTTACAGGGTCACGTTAATGGAAGAACAGGGTGCCGTTTAAATGTGCAGAATTCGAGCATTAACAGTACCTTCTTAGGGTGTCGTTGATTATTGTAGTTAACAATTTCAGCTCCAAATCTCTTAGATATCGGCTTTGGAGTGTCCCTAATTAATTCTACTATCTTCTAGCACATGTGGGAGGTCAAGATGTTTGCATAAAATAAGGAAAAACAAAGAAAGCATGTAATTAAGTTGTAGATTTAGATCTAACCTTAGATAGAGAAACTCTTTCTTCTCTCTTAGTTTTTCTTAGATGTTCTAGGGTTCAAATACTTGTAATTCGAGTTATATTGTGTATTTTGAGTTGTTTTTTATTGAAGATTGATGCTAAGAAATAAATCTGAGTTTCTAAACCATAATAGGGGGTTTCCTAACTCAGATTATTACTTATTTTCTCTTTTTTTTGGATTAATCAAAGTTCATGTTCTTATATGTATATTCTTGAATGTTCTTTGAATTTCTTGCTAGATCTTATGGATTTTGAAGCTATGTTGATGTCCAGATCGAGTTAAGAAGTCAAAGACTTGTCCATAAGCTCTTTAAACATGTTTTGTAACTTCTAAACTTCTTATTTTAGCTTATATTTTTAGATCTATCAAAGTATATGGCTTAAAATGCATGTTTTGTACGCTTTGATGATTATATGTGCTTAAATCTATTTTCCAGCTTGGGATTTGTGTTTTAATGTTTTAGGAGAGTCTGAATGCATGTAATAAGGTCTGATTTTATTTATTAAAGATCTTAAAGTTCTGATTTTAGCCTAATCAACTAAGATTAGAGTGAAAGATAATCTAAGATCTGAGAAATCTACCTAGGTTGTTGGAAAAATCAATAAACAACATAAATCAATCCTTGCATAACGAAACATGGATTATTTGTGAGAGTCAGAGATTTGAGATTAAAATTCCAGAACTTACCTTCTTGAAATTAAAGCCCATTAGCTAGATTTGAAGCATAACTAAACTTTAAACTAAGTTTAATGGAGAAAAGGCATAAATCTTAACTATAGCTTTGTCTTGAATTTGTGAAGGAACTCTAATATGCCTTTGAATTTGTTTTTAAACTCAATTAATTTATTAATCACTTATCCAGAGCTAGATTCCATAAGTTTACCATTTTGAATAATTTTATAAATCATTTTATAATTCAGAATTGCAAGTTTTAAAGCAAAATTATGATCGTTTATTAATTTTATCTTTTAATCTTTTATTTTAACTAATTTTGAATTTCCTAGATAATTGTAATCTAATTAATCTGGTATTTAACTTAAAAATACAAAAATTTTCCCCATGGGTTTGATATTCGGAGTCTTAAATGTACTCCACTTTATTACTTATTCAATAGGTGCACTTGCTTTTCATCACATTGGTTTTCGCTTAAAATATCATTTTGGTTTTCAAAGTAAAATCGGTTTAAAGAACTCCCAATTTTAATCAATTAAATCAACAAATAATAAGTTTTTAGCGTCGTTGCTAGGGATTAATTGGTGTATTTCTGGTTAATAATTAAGAAATTGGTGTCAATTACTCTAGAATGCATATTTTGTATATAGTCCTTTTAAGCTTGTTTACTTGTTTTTATTTTCTTTTGTGCTTTAATTTGCTTTTTATTTCTTTGAGTTAATTCTTAGCTTGTGCTAATCTCGATTGCAGGTTAAGTAAGAATCAATTCAATGTAGAAGTTGAATATCATGAGAACTTGGTTTTTCAACCCCATAATGAACCAACCATGTTAGAATTGGTAATGCAAACTAGGAGTGGTCCTAAATCTAGCATTGTTAGACCGAGGATAGATTCAGATGATTTTGAAATTCCACATATTCTCATTTCCATGATTAGGTCTTCTCAATTTAGTGGTTCATCTTTGGAAAATCCAAATGATCATTTAAGAATTTTTTTTGACATATGTGATCTCTATCAAAACTTTGAAATTTCAAATGATGCGCTTAAACTTAAGTTATTTCCTTTGTCTCTAAAAGATAGAGCTCGCACATGGTTGAACATTTTTCCACCTAATTCTATCCAAACATGGGATGATCTTGCCAATCGCTTTTTCACTAAATTCTTTCTCTTAGTTAAGATAGCTAAATTGAAAATTTTGATTTCATATTTTGAGCAATATAAGGGTGAGAGTTTACATGAATATTGGAATCGATTTCGAGAGATACTTACTGAATGTCTGATGGATAACTTCAATATTAGTGAGCTAGTGTATATTTTCTACTTAGGACTCATACCATCCCCTCATAGTCTCATAAATGCTGCTTCTGGAGGAACTTTGATGAGTAAAACCCCAAGTGAAGCATACGAATTGATTGAGGACATGGCATCCAATAAATTTCAATATATTTTTTAGCCTTCTTATAGGAAACCATTTAGAGCTCATGTCATTAATGAAAACCCTAATTTTCAAGCTCCATTGGTAAACCATAACAAGTAATTGGATGATTTACAAGCTCAATTTGGTAGTGATGGATATCAATGTCCTATGGCTTGTGATTCTTGTGGTAGTTCCTTTCATGCTTCTACTGATTGTCAATCAAGACCCTCTTTTGCCTTTGATCCAAGTTAATGCTATTATTCTTATACTAGGCAAGGAGTGGACTCTTATTAATTTTTTAAGGAAAGCCACCCCATTTTGAACTACCAAAAGTCCCATGTAAACCCTCAAGTTGAACTTTCTTCTAAGTTAATTGGTCAAGAAAAGTTTAATTTTAAAGATACAGTGATAAAGTATATCTAAAGCAATGAGTCTAGGATGCAATCTCATGAAGATTCAATTAAGAATTTAGAGACTCAAGTAGGTCAGATTGTTCGAATATTAGATGAGTAGTTACCTCAACCCTTACCT
>JAOXYD010025028.1:0-14415 GCA_028565735.1 Pinacopodium congolense | reverse complement strand
TAAATCATTATACAATATTTATTAATAAAATAATAATATATTAATCACTTGTTATTTTTATAAAAAATTAATTTTAACTTGAATTAAATGAATATTAGAAAGTTGATTATTAAATTAAAATTTTTTTAAAAATTTTTTCATTAAATTAAAATTTTTTTAGAAAATTGCTCATTAAATTAAATATTTTTTTAAAATTACTTATTAAATTGAAAAATACTAAAATTAGGTTAAATGTATATATAGATAGTGATGTGATATTTTTACTAACTAACATAAATAATTTGTTTACCATGTCAACATTAATTTAACGAAATTAATATTTTTATTTTAAATAAAAAAAATTTAAAAATTAATCACTCAATAAAAATTTTTAAAGATTAATCATTCAATTAAAAATTTTTATAAATTTATTTATTAATTAAAAAAATCTTAAAAATTTTACTATTGTGTAATTATTATCCCGTAAGATAACTTATGTATCGTAACTTCGTAAGTACACTTGCTCACCATCTCTTAAAAGAATAAAATATTTTATGTATTTTAAATATATAAAAATATTTAAATCATTTCAAATAACTACAAATGTCCACTGTTGACACAAATATTTTCCTTCTCCGGACGTACACGTTGCATTAACTTTAGTTGTCTCTGTTGGACTGTCAACGTCTACAGGTTACCAACGTCACGTTTGTAATAAAAAGAAAAGGTAAATGAATAAAGCACGTGAAAAAAGCTTATTGTTCATGCTCTTTCATGGAAACTTCGAACACCATTTCCAAGTTTGAACAGCTTATATCTTTCCATTTATATATAGCCCACACAATTCACCGAGACACACAAAAACAATTGACTACCATTTTAAAACGAAGAGAAACATCCTCATAACTCGAAGAAATATGTGGGGAGGAAGCAGCTCAGAGTGGGAAGACGGCGCTTTTCTGGATTCTGTTCAGCAACACATCCTCGAAGACGATTTAGAATCCCTGTTGAGTTCGTTTCCGACGATGGAGAACTGTTGCGAAAGTACTTCAAGCTTCACTGATGACGTCACGAAAGCGGAGGTAACAGATATTAATCCTGAGATGAAGGACATGTCGGTGGCGCGTGAGGGAAAAGCGCCATCCAGAGGTTTGCATTATATGGGAGTGAGGAGGAGGCCGTGGGGGAAATATGCGGCGGAGATAAGGGACCCGAAGAGAAACGGAGCTAGGGTGTGGCTTGGTACTTATGAGACAGCGGAGGATGCGGCGGTGGCTTATGACCGAGCCGCTTTCAAAATGCGGGGTTCCAAGGCTAAGCTTAACTTTCCTCATCTTATCGATCTTACTGACTATGAACCTGTGAGAGTGAATCCCAAAAGACGGTTGCCTGAGCCTAGGATGACGTCGGATTCCGTCTCGACCAAGCGGATTATTACAGAGCCGCCGCTTGATTAGACTTTGACTTGGATTACTTGATATTTTAACACAATGTAAACATGTCATCTAATGTTTCCAAGAAACAGCACACTTGTCCCCTAATTATTGAAATTTTGGTATTACTGTTTTTATTATAATTTTTTATTTTCTATTTTTATAAAAAAGATTAAAAATAAAAATTTTATAATAAAAATTTAAAACATTTGATTAAAATTTATTATAAAAATTAAGTTTGTAACGATTATCTAATACAAAATAAATTCAAATTTGTAAATTAAAATATTTTGATACATTTCTAAAATATATATTATATTTATTATTTAATATAAAAATTTGGTAGGAAATATAGTTTACTAGACACCTTCGATGAAAATTCTGTCAAAATGTGCATTGAACACGTCCGATAAAAAAAATAGTCTGCCAAACACCTTAGGCAGAAAGACACCCACGTTGGCACGTGCCTAAGTAATTTCGGTGGGATAAATAACTCGTTGGCACGTTTGCTAGATTTGTAAAATATAAGAAAAAAACTATATTTTTATACATAAATTTTTATTTATGTTTTTATAAATTTATAATTATATTTATAAGTATGATCAAATTACATGGAATCTATATGTAATTTAAAAAACTATTAACTACATTCTTATAATTTTAAAAGAGATAATGGATAAATCATTAATAAACCTTTTATGATTTTTTTTAGTTTAATAGTTAACTCCTAAAATTTTTTTAATTTAGTGATTAATTTTTAAAAAGTCGATCAATTTAATTAAAAAATTAAATATCATTAGTGTCATCCTGATTAAACTAATGAATTTTGTCATGTGGATGTTTATGTATACAACTCTAACTTTTAAAAATTTTCAATTTATTAATCAATCTTTTAATTTTTGGCCTTTAAAATTCGTTCAATCAAGTCAAAATAAATTTTTAATAAAAATATTAAATGATAAATATACAAATATTTTATTAAGAAGTAGGACTTTGAAGTTTAGTTAATAAATATTTAATTATATATTAATTTTTTTAAAATTATAAAATTGTTTAAATATAAATATAAATATAAATATTTCAATTTTAAATTAAAAATATGTCAAGTTTTTTGGTTGGTCAAATATTTTGGTTCAATCCATAATCCCATATCGAAAATGTGTGGGAATGGTGAAGATTTTTAAAATCATAAAAGGAGTCTCCCCTCTTCCTTAGATATATCATCCCAAACTTATTTTTCCATTAGATAAAATTCCTTCTCTCTTTTTGTAGTATTTCATTTATATAATTTCTTGAAAATAGTAAAATATCAATTTAGTAGTGTCCGAGTAAGTATACATAATTGGTTGAACCTCGTTAATTTATGACGTTCTTTATTTGTCTATTTAATAACTATTATTAGGTATAATTGCAGTGAATTATTGTGCTATTAAATAACATGTCTAGGAGATTAGGTTTTAAGTGGGATCGTTTATGACCCCTCCAATTTTTCCTGAGAATTTACCTGGTGTAATTTTTCAGTATAATCGTTCATACTCTATTCACCTAAGCAATAGTGTTCAAGGTGAATTTGTCATTATTAGTATAAATTAATCCAAGTTTCACATCAATTGATATTAGAGCCAATGTTTTTTTTTAGTATACTCTGTGGTTGCAGCATAGTTCGATCTTCCACATCAGAAAAGATTTTTCCTTAAATTATTGGCATTTCGCATTGATAGCTATTTAATAAAAATTGTAATAGAGATGACAGAAATCAAAGATACAACTGTACCAACCATGTCGATAGCTCATACGTTGTTTATTCTAGCAAGGACTGCTATGACAAATGTAAGATTTGGGATTGAGATCTTTAATGGTATGATTCATTTAGATATGTGGTAAAGTGAAGATCAAGACGCTCTTTTTCAGTAAGGTCTTCACATTGCTATTGAAGAAAAGAAACTAGGTGATGTTGAGGAGAAAGATTGGAAGACTATAAATCGATTGGCATGTGGTACAATTCAATCATGTCTTTTCAGAGATCAAACGTATACTTTCTCAAAAGAGACTTTTGTATCTAAATTATGGATCATGATAGAAGAGAAATTTCTGAAGAAAAGCAGTCAAAATAAGCTCCATATGAAGAAGAGACTGCTTTTTTTTCTTATGTTCCGGGTACCACTATAAATAATCACATCACCACTTTTAGTTGGTTAGTTACTAGTTTAATGAATTTGGATGTGACATTTGAAGATGAAGATCTGGGTTTGACGTTGTTGGGATCCCTTCATGAGGAGTTTGAGTTTCTTGAAACTACTCTACTTCAGGTTGCAGCCATCACATGCATCCCAATTTGGATTGGTTCTCTAATTTTAAAGAGTTAAAAGGTGGAGCTGTCTACACAGCAAATGACAATCCTTGCACCACAAATGGGATTGGTTTAATTTACTTAAGGAATCACGATGGAGCAACCAAGACTTTGACAAATATCATATATGTACTAAGTTTGATGAAGAATCTCAGTTCTATGATAGTCCTAAAATAAAAAAGCTACACTATAAATGATGTAAATAGAGTAATAAAAGTAATCTTTAATGAACTTGGTTAATGAAAGGAATTCAAAGAAACAATAACCTATTTTATTACTAAGATAATGCAGTTATTGAAACAACAATAGTAGCTTCTAATGATGACTAAGAGTTAGAAGCAGCTAAGTTGTGACATATGCATTTGGAACATACAGGTAAAAAATTCTTGAAGACATTAGTAAATCAAGAATTGTTGAAAGGAGTTCGGGCCTGTAAATTAGACTTATGTGAACATTGTGTCAAAGGGAAGCAAACAAGAGTGAAATCTAGCACTTCAATCCATGATATGAAAGGTATTTTGGATTATGTTACTCTGATGTGTGGAAACCTTCCAAAACAACTTCTTTGAGAGGAAAACACTATTATGTGACCTTTATTGATGATTTTTTCCGAAGAGCATGAGTGTATATTATGAAGACTAAGGATGAAGTCCTGAGTGTTTTCCTCAAATGAAAGAAGATGGTAGAAACTTAAACAGACAAAAGGATCAAGTGTCTCCGTACAGATAATGATGTAGAGTACACGAGTGATTCATTTTAAAAAATATGCAAAGATAAATGTATTGTCAAACACTTCATTGTTAGTGATATACCACAATAAAATGGGGTGATAGAACGTATGACCAGGATATTACTGGAGAAAGTTTGGTGTATGCTGTTTAATGTTGGGTTTGGTAGAAAATTTTAAGTAGAGGCTGTTACATATGCTTGCCATCTCATTAATCACCTTTCATCAACTGTTATTAGTGATAAAATACCTTTTAAAACAATGATTTTGAAAACTTTCTATTGATTATGATTCCTTACATGTGTTTAGTTTCACTATATATTATCATGTTAAAGAGTCAAAGTTGGATCCACGTGCAAAGAAAGTAATTTTCATAGGAATCAATTTTGGAGTGAAAGGATATCGTCTTTGTTACCTAGAATTAAAGAAAAATAATTTTCAGCAGAGATGCTACCTTTGACTAATCTACCATGTTAAGAAAGATGACAACTGATAATGTTAAGCAGATAGATGGTGCTATAAAACAGGTGGAGTTTGAAGGAAGATTTTTACCTTAGCAAATGATAAAGTAGATGTAAAAACTCTTGTGGTAGAAATGGAGCCAGATAAAGAAGAGGTTTTAACCCAAGAACCTCTATAATAACAATTACCAATTGCATTGAGAAAAAAAAAAGAAAGAAACATTTAAGTACCTACTCGTTATGGTAATATAGTGGCTTATGCATCTCTAATGGAAATTGATAACATTCCTACCACTTATAAAGAAGCAGTATGAAGTTTAGAAGAAGATAAGTGGAGGATATTCATGAATGAGAAATGCATTCCCTTCATAAGAATCGGATGTGGAAGCTAGCTAGTCTCCTAAATGGAAAGAAGGCAATTGGATGCAAATGAGCATATGCAAAGAAATTTGAATTTCCTGATAAGGATAATGTTTGCTACAAAGTAAAGTTGGTGGCCAAAGGCTATTCTCAGAAGGAGGAAATTGATTATAATGAAGTTTTCTCTCCAGTTGTAAAACATTCCTCCATTCAAATTTTATTGGCTTTGGTAGCACAGTTTGATATGGAACTAATTGAATTAGATGTAAAAACTGTATTTTTACATGGAGAGCTAGAGGAGGAAATCTATATGACTCAACTCGAAGGTTTTAAAGTTGCTAAAAAAGAGAATATGATGTGCAAGATTGAAAAATCGTTGTACATATTGAAGCAATCTCTAAAGTAGCGGTATAAACAATTTGACAAGTTTATGATGGGGCAAAAGTACACAAGAAGTAAATAGGATCAATATGTTTATTTTTGCAAGCTACAAGATGAATCTTACGTCTATCTTCTCCTGTATGTTGATAATATGCTAATAGCTTTAAAAAATCAAAGAGAAATTAAGAGACTGAAGATTCAGTTGAATCAGAAGTTAGAAATAAAGAATATAGGAGATGCCAAGAAAATTCTCGGCATGGAGATAAGTAGAGACAGAAAGTTGGAGAGAATGTGTTGTACTCAAAATTAATATTTGAAAAAGGTACTACAACGTTTTGACATGAATGAAAAGTCAAAACTTGTTAATATTCCGCTTGCTCCTTGTATAAAGCTCAGTGCATCCTTATCTCCAAACAAAGATGCAGAACGAGAGTACATGAATAAAGTACCATATGCAAATATGGTTGGTAGCTTGATGTATGCTATAGTGTGTATAAGGTCTAACATTTTGCAAGCCGTTAGGGTTGTGAGTAAGTAAACGCATGATCTAGGTAAGGAACATTGGCAAGATGTAAAATGAATTATACGGTACATTCTAAATACAACAGATGTTGATTTGATATTTCAGCGAGATAAACCAGATGGTCAATGTGTATTTTGGATATTGTGATTCCAACTATACTAGTGATTTAGATAAATGTCTATCAACCACTAATTACGTGTTTACTCTTGTAAAGGCACTAGTCAGATGCATGTCTACCTTATAGTCAATAGTTTCTTTGTCGACAACGAAGTAGAGTATATGGTAACTACAGAGGCTGTGAAGGTGACAATTTAATTTCAAGGATTGCTTAATGAATTGGTAATTGGACAGAAGCATGTTAAAGTATATTGTGATAGTCAGAGTGCCATTGATTTAGCAAAGAAACAAGTTTATTATGCAAGGACGAAGAACATTGATGTTTGATATCACTTTGTACAAGAGGTTTTAAAAGAAAGTGGAGTAACAATCCAGAAGATTAAGACTACTGAAAATCCTGCCGATATGTTGACAAAGATGGTGACTGCAATCAAGTTTCAACATTGTTTGGACTTAATCAATATTTCTAAAAATTACAAATATGTGCTGTAAAGCACATTTGAAAACACTACTAAAGATGAGTTTTGTGAGAGATTTGAAAAAGTAAAATTCCCCAAGGTAAAGATTTGTTGGTTGGTCAAATATTTTGGCTCATTTTATAATCTCACATCGAAAATGTATGGGAATGGTGAAAGTTTCTAAAACCACAAAAGAGCCTCCCCTCCTCCTTAGATATATCATCCCAAACTTGTCTTTCCATTAGACAAAATTCCTTATCTCCTTTTGTAGTATTTCACTTGTATAATTTCCTAAAAATAGTGAACTATAAATTTAATAGTGCCCGAAAAAGTAGACATAATTGGCTGAACCTCATTAAATTCTGCTAATATTTATTTGTTTATTTAATAAATATCATTGGGTATAGTTGTAGTTAATTATTGTGTTATCAAATTACATATCTAGTAAAATTATGTTTAGGAGATTGAGTTTTAAGTGAGACCATTTGTGACCCCTCCAGTCTTTCTTGGAAATTTCTCTAGTGTGATTTTTTAGTACAATCATTCACACTCTATTCACTTAAACAATAGTGCTTAAGGTAAATTTATCATTATTGGTGAAAATTAACTCGAGTTTCACAATAAAATTTTGATTTAGAAGGATGTTACTCATTAGTAGGCATTCACTAGGGGTAAAAGGAACCTCTTTGCTTGGAATAGTGATTTCACTATTTTTATAGCTACTTATGTTAAAATTAGTGGCAAAAAGGATTATTTAGACTCTAATGTTTTTGCCAATACTCATATTAGATCATAACAGTTCAAATTATTAAATTTTTTTATCATTTTAGAAATATTAAAAAAGAACCTAACTTTTAAAAATGTTTAAAAAAAGACTATGAATTTTCTTTTGTTAACATTTTTCATTATGTACCACATGTCACGTGGTACATTTTTATTGGTCTAATATCTAATGGTAAAACCTTTAGGTGTTCATTGTTGGAACATAAATGACATTTTTAGTAGTGTGGTTGGTAGAGAGTTGGTTTAAACATTTATAGGTTATGTGTTTGAATCTTGTCCACTGGAGATGTTTTTGTTTTCAATTATTTTTTTCAAATGACGTCATTTTATTCATGTTCTTCCTTCTCCATCCCTTACTTAGAACCCATAAATAGAGAGTTTTAATTAATCTTCATACATACATGCCATGAAATCCTCTTAAAAGAATTTGCCTAAGTCTATGTTTTCCTTTTGAGTGCTCCTAAAGTAAACGACAAAAACATTCTTGCACATATTTGAATGGAATAAACTATAGCCATGGGGAGGTACACTTGAATCATGGTAATGAAACTTCATTATCTATAAGGTTTGGATTCGTGTTGATTTGTGATTTTAGTTCAAGCATGTTACAAAACCTTTATTTTGTTTCTCACATTTTCACTTTTATCTTTCAAAACCCATGAATTGATTCTCGTCGTTGTAGCCTTTTTCTCATTTGTAATAACTAGAGTCAAGCTTCTTGTCATCTAATTCAAAACTCATTGCTTGAAGGCTTTACCTCCTCTAGTCAACATAAAAGAGAATCAAAAAATAATAATAAAAAAGATAGTAGTTTAAAAAAAATTGCAATGCAAGGAATCAAACACACAACCTTAGGCTATTTAAATAAACAAATATATCATTTGAGATACCACTGTAACACGTTTTATGTTTGCAGTAGCTTAAACTCAAAGGTTATATAATTTTTTAAGCTTATATATCTAGGTGGAGTCTATATTACTGTGCAAGGCCAACCTAAGTATAGAAAAAAAATTAAAGAAAATAATAAAATTCATAAAGAAAAATTTCAATAAAAATATTTTATATCACTCACAAATATTGGTACACTTTCACACACAAAAGAGGTTCGTTGGAGTACCTTTATTTTCAATCCTTACTCATAACTCAACCCTTCTCCCTCTCTTATCTCTCTTTTATTTCTCTTAACTAAGGAGCTAAGCTCCTTTTACAGGCTATGATTAAAGAAGAAGTTAATTTAGTTACAAACTCTTATAACTCTTAGTCAATCATAACAACTCTTAGTCAAAAAAATTATAATTCAAACCAAATACGAATTATGACTTGATAGAATACAAATCAAATACAAACTCTGAACTCAGTTAAAAATAATGGTTATGCTCTTATCATGTAGCTTTTTTCTTTGACTAAAAGTCCTGGTTGGTTTTATTTTCAACACTCTCCCTTAAACCAAGCTTTTTATACTTCATTAATCTAAGTCTCTTCTTTTGCTTAAAGAATACCTCATTTTTTAGGGCCTTTATGAAAATATCATCCATTTGATTTTCAGACGAATAATATTCAACCATAATCTCTTTTTCTTTGACTAAGTCTTGAATATAATGATGTTTGATGTCAATATGTATACTACAACCATGAAAAACTTGATTTTTTGTCAAGGAAATTATTGATTTATTGTCACATAAAAATATTATAGGATTATTTTGTAAATGTTGTAACTTGTTGAGCATTCTTCTTAATCAAACAATTTTAGTTGCACAACTTGTAATTGTAATGTATTAAGCTACTACTGTTGAAAGGGCTATAACTTTTTGTTTCTTAGATAACCAAGAAAAAGTTCCTAAACCAAGATTAAAAACATAATTGAAAGTGCTTTTTTAATTCTCAGTATCACCTATCTAATCACTATCAGCATAATAAACTAACTTCAACATCTTATCATAGGAGTAAAGTATGCCATCTTAAAGTGTACTTATAATATATCGAAGGATTCATTTTGCAACTTGCCAATGAGATTGTCGTGACATATCCATAAATCAGCACACAAGTCTAAATCCATAAAAATATCTAATCTAGTTGCTATTAAATATCATAGACTTCCAACAAGTCTCATGAAATTTGTTCCATCAACCAAATCACCGCTACTATCTTTTACAAGATTTAACTTTTCTTTGATAGGAGTCAGTATTGGCTTATACGCATCCATCTGGAACTCCTTTAGAATAATCTTAAGTATATATCTTCTGAGAAATGAATATGCCAACACCTGTTGGTTTTACTTCAGTGCTAAGAAAATAAGACATTAATCTCGTATCAGCCATCTCAAATTGTTCTATCATATCCTCCTTGAATTTTGTTAACAGCTTCTTGTTGTTACATGTGAAGATCAAATCATCTACATGTAAGCAAACAATAATGATGTCTCCATCCATATTATTTTTTATATTTAAGGCATGTTCGTATGGGCATCGATGAAAAATATCATTAAGGAAATATGTATCAATATGAGTATACTATGCTTGTAGAGTAAGTTTTAATCCGTACAATGTCTTCTTCAATCTATACACTTTATCTTCAGTTTTTTTCTTTATATACCTGGGTAGTTATTCAATATAAACCTCTTCTTTAATAACATCATTTTAAAAAGCTGACTTGACAGTCATTTGATGGATTTTCTCATGATTTTGAGCAGTAAGAGAGATAATCATCCTTACAGTATTTAATTTAGCAACTGGAGCAAATACTTTAAAGTAATCAATACAAGGTTTTTACTTATACCCTTTTGCAACAAATTTTGCTTTAAATGTTCCACATCTTCATTAGGTTTGTACTTTGTTTTTACATCCACTTAACTCCAATTGCCTTATTTCCTTCAGGAAGAGTTGTTAGCTCCCAAGTGTTATTTTATTCAATAGCATTAATCTTTTCATCTATTGTTTAAACTCATCAATTGTCCTTTACTGCTTCTTTAAATGTTACTAGATCATTATTTGTAAATAAAGCATAATAAATAACATTCTCTTCATTGTCATCATGATCTATATCTTTTTTAACCTCGTAATCTTTCAAATGAGCTAGTATCCTACACTCTTGTTGTGGATATCTTCGTGATTCAATAGGCTCTATAACAGTAGTTTGATCATTGGGCTCTTCAAATTTTTTATTTATTTGTGATTCATTATTCTGACTAATTATTACTAGTATTTGTGAAGAAATCTATTGTTTCTATGACCAATTCCAAATTCCATCTTTTTAAAAAGCAACATCTCTGCTTATAATTACCTTTTGAGTAATTGGAATGTATAACTTGTAACCTTTTGTTACTTAACTGTATCCCACAAAAATATACTTTTCTACATTATCATCCAACTTCTTTCTTAATTCACCAGGTACATGATCATAGGCGATACATCCAAATACTTTTAGGTGACTCAAATTTGGCATTATGCCATTCTATGCATCTTCAAAAGTTTTATCTTGACTAATTTTGATTGGACATCTATTCGAGATATGAATAGCTTAGGATACTGCTTTTGCCTAAAAACTCTTTGGCATTTTCTTATAATACAGCATAATCCTTACCATATTCATTATGGTTCTATTCTTTCTCTTTGTTATTCCCTTTTATTGAGATGTATATCTTGTAGTAAATTGATACTTTATCCCATTTTTTCTCAAAAAGTCATAAAAAATAATATATATTCAGTTCCACGATATGTTCTTAAACTCTTCACCATATATTCACTTTGTTTATGAATGAGTGCTATAAAATTCTTTAATGCTTCACATTCTTCATATTTATTTTTTAGAAAGTAAACCCACGTCTTTCTACTGAAGTTATCAATGAAAGTAATGAAATACTGACTATCTCCAAAAGAAGGAACCTTCACATAAAACAAATATGAATGAAGAATCTCTAATGGCTTTGTATCTTTCTGCGAATGTCATTTACGAAAAGGATCTTGATGTGTCTTACCAATTATACAAGCTTCACAAAATTAATGAGGAATTATAATATTAACTAAACTTGAAACCTATTATTCGTCTGCCAAAAACTTGATGCTTCTAAAATTGAAGTGTCCAAGATTCATATGCCAAAGCCAATTTTCATCTACAATTATTGTATTGCAATAGAATTCAATATCATACCTGATGTTTCGAGGAAAAAATTGATTTCTAGACATGTTCATTTTAGCAATGATTTCTTTCTTTCGATCAGTGATTGTGTATCTAGGCTTTTTGACGTGTATATCACAACTTTCTTTTGCCAAGTCCTATACTAAGAAGATTTTAACAGATGTTTGGAGCATAATACACATAAAAATTGTAGTTTAACAATCCATCCTTTAAGTAAATACCAAAATTTCCTTTTCCTATAACTGCAATTGAAGAATTATCACCAAGTTTTATAGTCATTTAAAACTTCTCATCTAAGCCAGAAAATAATTCTTTTTTGCCACTTAGATGATTATTGCATCTTGTATCCACAAACCATTAACTATTATTACTTTTAACAACTGAATGACTAACTATTAATAACTTCTCAAGATCATTTTCTTTCTCTACAATCTTAGCATGACTATCTTGAGTATTTAAGGCTTTGACATGACATTTTCTACAATAATGGCCTTATCTTTTACAATTATGGCACTGCATATGTGATTTGCACTTATATTGATAGTGACCAAACTTCTTGCATTTTAAGTATTGAACATTTGATTTTCCTTTTCCAATATTATCTTTTTTAGATACCTGGCCTACTCTGAAATTCTTTGCTCTTTCCAATTTGGAATTCTGATTCTCTTTGTTGTCTCTTTGTTTTGAAACTTTGGATTAGTTTAAGCTTTATATGCTTGTTCATTTGATCCAACTAATCTTTTATTTATACATATCTCCCGTGATTCCAATAAAACTTGCAAATCATTTAACATCATTTTATCAAGATTTCTAGACTCTTTAATAATGTTACTACATAATCAAACTTAATTGTGAGTGAACCCATAACTTGCTCCATAAATTCATTCTTTGATATTTTATCACAATTACTTTTTTATATCATTGACCAGTTTATTCATTCTTGAAAAATAATCACATATGCTTTCATATTTTTCTTACTTCATCAACTTAAACTGTCTTTTGAGTCCTTGCAATCTTATTCTTTTACTTGGTTTAGCTCCTTCATACATATTGAGTAAAAGAATCCATGCATCTTTTTCTGCGTTGACATAAAATATTATTTTAAGAACTAATAGCTCAATTGATTGACATATTAAAAATAAATCTTTTTCGTTGAGTGAATGATCATGATCTATCTGTTGTTTTTCAGTGTAAACAATTCCTTTTCTTGCGTTGATTTCATAAAATTTGTCTTTAAAATTTCTCTATAGCCACTATTTCTTAAAAATAGCTCTATCAAATGCTTCCACATTACAAATTTTTTACCAAACTTGAAGATTGTTGATTGTACTTGTTGAATTTATTGCAAACATGTATTCGAACTTGAAGCCATGTTGATGACTAACTTTGATACCAAGTGTAGAACAAGAAACTCAAGAAAATAACAACACTCACAAAGAAATTTTTTTAACAAAAATATGTTATATAACTCATAAATATTGGCACACTTTCATATACAAAAGAGCTTTGTTGGAATACCTCTATGATCAACTCTTATATATAACTCAAGCTTCTATCTCTCTTATCTCTCTTATATTTCTCTTAATTAAGGAGATAAACTCCTTTTATAGGCTATGATCAAAGAAGAAGTCAATTTGATTACAAACTCTTATAACTCCTAATCAAACATGACAACTCTTAATAAAAAAACTAGAATTCAAATCAAATTCGAACTTTGACTTGGTAGAATATAAATCAAATACAAATTCTGAACTTGGTTAAAATTGATGACTATATTCTTATTATGTAACTTTTTTCTTTGACTAAAAGTTTTATATGGTTTAATTTTTGACACTAAGTTTTTTACTAGTAAATACGTGTCATGTACCATAACAAGAGAATGTAACGAAAGTTAAATTAGAAATTTTTTGAATGTTTATGAAATATTAGAATTCTTTTTAAATATTTTTGAATTATTAAAACTTAACGTAAACTTTTTGAAACTTCAAAATTTGATTTGAGTATTAACAAAAACATTAGAGTTTAAATGACAAAAACATTAAAAGAAGTTGTCTTTGAGTTTGCTACTTCTTCGTTGCTATAGATTTTTGCAAACTCTTATTTATAAAATCTGTATTTTTATTGATAATTGATATCAATTAAATTAAAATATTTAATAAGAAGATGAAGTTTAGTATTTTTTGAAAATATTATATATAATGTCATTCATTTACGAATAGCGCCAATTACCTACAATCTCACGGTTAAATGAGAAACTAAAACCATCTTCAAAGAAGGGTTGTCCATGGAAAATCTGGTGGCCAATTCACAAAGCAACGGACTAGCGGCCTAAGTTATGAACGACAATGTGTCAGTTAGTAACCTATTATCATCTCTATTCCTTCTTCACTTTTAGTTTCAATATTCTACTTGCCTACTTCTTAGCATTTGTTATATTAGATTGATTGAAGCTTACTACTTGGTATTATTTGTCTTGTCTCAAAGATAATGTGTTTTAAGACATTATATCAATTCTCAAGTTTGTTGCATAACCCTACAGTCTTGTCTTTTAAACCTTTTAAGGGGTACCTTGCTCGTTGGGTTGCTATTCAGAAGCTTCTCTTTCAGTTTCTTGGTGTTTTTTTTTTACAGTGTAGCACTTGATTTTTTAACATTGTGATTTTTATTGTCATAGTTGTTCTTTTCTATGCCAACATGAGGGCTGTGGGG
>JAOXYD010024998.1:0-14417 GCA_028565735.1 Pinacopodium congolense | reverse complement strand
GCAATCCTAATTATGAGAAGCTGTTCTTTTATCTTTCGCATGATTAGTACTGAAACCCTCCCCTTCATAATCGAGCATTAGTAACGCCAGAGATGTGTGGTAAAACAAGCAATCGAAGAAGTATGAGTAAGTAAATTAAAATGGTAATAATGTAAATAAGAAAGAATTTGGGTAGGTTTACTCTTGCGAAGAACAAGAGTGGGAAAAGGTGGTGAGTTAGTGTTGGGAAGTAAAGGTGAAATAGGATCAAGATCATATAAGGAAGGTGAAGATGCAGTGGACGTGTTAAGAGGTGAAAATGTGTGCAAATGAGATGCATAAGTATCATGACATTCAGATGAGGAAAATTGAGGACACACAAGAGAAGGAAAAGAAGAAGAAATAATAGATTGTTTATAAGGAAAAACATGTTCAAGAAAGTGAACATCTCTAGAGATAATCGTGGATTTAGTATCAAGGTCATAGAGTTTATAACCATTGACACCAAAAGGATAACCTAAAAACGGATACGGTTTAGCTTTATAATCAAATTTCTTTCCACGTCCTGGAATAGTGGAATCAAAACATAACGGACCAAAGACTTTAAAGTGGGTACATATAGGGGATTTACCAAAAAAATGATTATAAAGAGTAAGATTATTAATAACAGGTGAAGGAAGACAATTAATCAAGTAAGCGGCAGTTAAAATTGCATCTCCCTAAAATTAGACAGGTAAACTAGTTTGAAATAACAATGCCCTTGCAATGTTAAGTAAGTGTTGATGCTTTCTCTCAACTACTCCATTTTGTTAGGGAGTATATGCACAATACTTTTAATGACCTATGCAATAAAGAGCATAATAAGTAGGTAAATAAAATTTTGGATCATTATCAATTCTAATACCCTTAATTTTCTACTGAAATTGAGTAAGAAAAAACTGATAAAATTAATACAAGATTTGAGAAACCTGAGATTTATGTTTCACCAGGAAAACCTATGTAATTTTGGAAAAATTATCAACTATAATCAAGAAATAATGATTTTCATAAAGATCATCTTTAGAATAAGGTCCTCAAATGTCCAAATGTATTATTTCAAAGATAGTGTTTATACTTAGTACATGAGTAAGAAATGAATATCTTTTCAATTTTGCTATAAGGTAAACCATACAAGGAATTAAAGTAGAACTATCAGCAAAAATACAAAGAATCAAACAAATTTTATCAATAGATGAATGACCTAAACTACAATGCCAAGTATCTAAAGAAACATAATGGATAGTGGATAACTTTACTGAAGTCAGATCTAATGGAAGTGACCCGGTCTGAAGATAATAAAGTCCATGTAACTTTTTAGTCAATCCAATCTTCATCTAAGATGAAAGGTCCTAATCAAAGCAATGATCATTATAAAACATAAGTGAATAGACAGGACTATCAGCGAGTTGACTAGCTAATAAAAGATTAAAACAAAATGAAGAAACAAGTAAAAAATTATGTAGAACCAAATTGGAGAAAAGAGTAAGAGAGCTAATGTAAGTGACTTGAGCTTTGTCACAATTCGGCAATTTGACAAAACAATTATGGATAGGTGAATAAATATAAAAAAACTCAAGATAACAAACAATATGATGTGGTGTCCAGTATCCACAATCCAAGATGCACATACTTTATGAGATCTATGCATCATATTACAACACATAAACTCAAACACGTTCAAAGAGGTAAAACTGACCATACCTACCATATTGGTGTAGGCCATATGAAAGGTGGAAGGACTAGGGTCTAGAAGTTGTGAAGTTGAAGTTAAACTTTGATCATTAAGAAGCTACAAAATTTTTTTGATTTGATCCTTAGATAGCACTAGTTGGGAACCTGTTAGCTGAGAACCTTCCTCCTTAGTAGCCGATTCTTCAAATTGATGACTAACCATATTACTGAAATCTTCGATTGTGGACCTAATACCTTGCAAAAATTACCCTTTCCAGATTTTATGAACTTGAAATTTGGTGGAAAATTGATGAGCCTATAACAGTTTTCTCTAAGATGTTCAGTTTTGCCACAATTCGAACATACTAAGTCAAATTTTCCCTTTTTCACTGCCATTGTTGAAACTTCAGGCACCAACAGATTTAGTATTTTTAATCATCTCTATGTCTCCTTCCTCAACAATCAACACCATGTTATAAACCTAGTCTAAAGTAGGGAATGGTTTCATGAGAACAATTTATGTTTTCAATCCCTGAAACGTCTCATTTAATCCATTCAAGAATTTCAAGACATAATCCTTCTCTTTTTTATCAACATACTGTTGAAAATACTGTTTATTACAACTACCACAATGACAATAAGGTAGGGAAAATTTTTCTTAACTCCTCCTAAACTGAATTCAATTATGTGAAATATGCATCTACAATATTAGTTCCTTGACTAATTACACATAGTTGATGTTACAAGTGACAAATATGTACATCATCCAGTATGGAAAATTGTTGGGTCAGTTTCTCCTAAATTTGCATTACATCCTCCGTATAAAGCATTGTTGAGGCAATCGCCTAAGACATCGATCTTAATAGCTATGCCACAACAAAGTTGTTGCATTTACTTTATAGCAAGAACTCTGGAGCCTCCTTTATTGGTCTCTACAATGAATCATCCAAAAACCCATGTTTATTCTGAATTAATACCGTCAAAAGGAACGATGGCCTCTACGAAGCATAATTTTTTGAGTTTAGTTCAGGTGCCACAAGCATCGAACTATGATTCTCAGAGTGATTGATGAAATATGGTGAGTTAGGGTTTTCTGTAGGGAAGATCGAAATCGATGCGAGATTAACCATGATCAATGACAATAGATTCAATAAAAAGACAAATATTTGTGATTAAATGAAAACAAAGGCTGTAAACAAGAAAATAAAACAAAAATTAGCTATAAAATGACGAACAATCCTCGGGAAATTTTGGTTAAATGGGTTTTCTCTCTCTTATCTCTGATACCATGTGAGAAAAGAAGAGTTCAAAAAACTCTGATTCTCATTAACTCAAAATAATCTCTAATGCAAAACAAATATATATCGTCTAGCTTTAAACCATACATAAATAGCTTATTAAACATCAATAAAGTAATAACAAGGCTTAATCAACTTATAAACAAAACACTACCACGTGTTGTCACGTGTTTATTCTTTGCTTTTTTTACATCATTTTTATATTTTTCTAATTTTATGTAGTTTTCTTCACCCATCCTCATTGTTACCATCATAGCCCTTATTGGGAGTTGTCTTTGTAGCAGTTGTCACATGTTTAAAAAATATATAAATGTATAATCTAATACTAAATGAACTTATAATTGTATTTTATAAGTCCAATAATAAGTGTTAGTTTGGTCTAAATAGATTAGATAATTAGATTATATTTTTAATATAACGCACTTTTTTCATTATAAGACTAATTTATGAATTCAATCTATATTGTCTTCCTCTTCTCTTCTCTTTTAGTATGTTGACTCTCCTACCATAATGTTCTCATATCAATTAATATGAGCTTCAATTCTCATTACATGTTCCTTGCCTACTACACCTTATATTCATTATCCATTTTTTATTTCGGAATCTTTCTCACCTTTGTTGTCTACTAATTGTTCAACAATACACTTGGACTCTATGGTTATGCATTTTATGTTTGACATGACATTTCTTGACTGTTATATTGACCAAATTGATGAAAAATGACTCTTACTTGGAAAATTATATGCCTCTTATGAAGGCAACACCTATACAAGCTCTTATGCAACTAAAAAGAGAGACAACCATGCCAAATTCATAAAGTTTAAGGTTCAATCGATATTAAACTATTATAATATTAATATAGAACTAACTAACACATCAAAATAATATATAGGTTTAGTAAAGTTAAACCATTAATTTTACTATTGAATTGACTAGTTCGTTATTAACTTGAAACATTTTTATTAATGAACTAACTAATTTACTATTGAACCGATTGGATTCACTTTTTAACTCACCGATTCGTTATTGAATAGGTCAGTTTTAATATAAAATGGTTTATATTCATAATCAAATTAGTTTATCAGTCGCTTCTTAATTAATCCCATTAAATTAGTCGATCTACTTCAATTTTAAATTAATGCTCAATATATTCAAATACACAATACATAATGCCTTTGTCCAACTTCCTTCTTACTGGTTAAAGACACTAATGATTCTAATGGAATTATCAATTATTGAAAATGATAAGGAGGTTGTTGATGATTGTGAGGTAGACAAACTAAATTTAGAGGATGAAGTGCTCATAATAAAAGAAGCATTAAAAGAAGTCACCCCAAGCGGTACTAGAAGGGAGAATAACATTATGAAGGTTTAAAAATTTTTTATCACTCTCAAAGGTGATTGTGTATGAATTTATGGCCTTACAACCAATTTATTAGTTGTAAACACATGTATGATATTATGATTTTTTATGTAATAAAAGACGTTATTTATCTTTATATATTATGTTAATTATATTTAATAATTAATCTTAAAGAGAAAATCCTTTGAATAATTATTATGCACTGCACTTGAAAACTATAATGAGATTATAATAATAAGATTCGGATTACATTTTTGTATTAATTCTAAAATTTTCCTAGTCATAATTTCATCAAGACAGGGTATTAATGAAGTGGTTCGACTGGCACACGTTATGTTTCTTTCTTATGAAGAAAGTAATCAATCTCATAGATTAAAGTGTAGAGACACTTAAACAAACGTGTGGATGCTTATTAAAGAATAAGTTCAGTGAACTGACCCGATCTTGAGGATCCTAAATAGAACATTACTTGTGTATCTGTGGATTTCCTCAAGTATGATAGTTGTATAATTAATCATTGGACTTGAGATTACCAAAGTTATCTCATATAAGAATTACTATGTTTTAATGTTATTTATGGTCTACTTTATAAAGTAGATCATTTGGTAGTATTTGGATGTAGTATGAACCATAGGGAGATAGTTTTGTAAATCAATATAGGATTCGTTACCCTGAAGTAATTAAGGAGAATGTTCTGTTGTTCTTGATTAATGATAATTTGAAAATTCTATTACTATAGTGAATTGAAATTTAAAAAGGAGTTTTCAAATATCAATTATAAATCATTTACTGATTAGAAAAAATAAATATGATTGAATTATATAAATTAGACAGTAATTTCACACCCTAATTCCAATTGAAACATTGTATGATGAAATGATCAAATTATACATTATAACTATGCATGAAAAGGTTCGTCAAACTACTTTAACATTTCTAATATTTGAGTGGTCATGACATGTTACTAAATGTCAATCTTGATTTATAATCATAAATTGTTAAAGTATAGAATTAAAGATGAATTAAAAGGAGTTTTAATTTATCTAATTTTAATTATGAATTATAATTATAATTTACGATCATTACCGACATATTAGGAATCTAATGGATCATGCACATAGGTTTATTAGAGGAGAATAAAATTTAATTAAATTAAACTTAAATGTAAAGCTTAAGAAATTTTAGGGTCAAATATGAGATTTTTTATTCAATTAAAATTAAATTATAATTATAATTAGAGTTAGATTTTAATTATGATTTGTATTTAATTTTTATATTAGGAAAAATATGATTGTTCTACTACATAACGAGGGAAACCCTAGGGTTACTAACATGACTCTGTCTTCCTCTTAAAGCATTCTTGAGTCTTCTTCTAGTATATTTATGGATACTGTTAGAGGACGGACGCATGAATGACAGTGGTTAATAATACAAGAAGAATCTACTACAAAAGGAAAACTTTAATCAAGTTTATTTAAAATTTTTTAATTTATATTTCAAGTTAAATTTTGTTAAATAAATCCTATAGAAATTATTTAAGTTTTCTAGTATGCATTCGATTAGATCAATATAGGTTTCTCAACAGTGATATTAGAGTTGGTCTTTAATAGATTTAGCTTGATTTAATGCTTGATTTTTATTTATTTGATGAAAATGTGCATGAGTTGCATAGAATATGAACACAAAATTGTTTTATGCATTAAAAACATAATCTGGAAAGTGTTCCTATTGTATTGTTTTCTTGAAAAGGATCTATCAACCATGTTCTTGTTTCTAGAATATTATTTTGTTGTTTCTAGATTTTAGAAAAACAACGATGCAAATTCGGGTAAGTTTTTGAAAATTGTCGTTTGATTTATTTTGGAAACGATTACGAAATATGTAAATATGTTGAATGGTTCAAAAATAGTTGTTTAATATGTTTTTTATTAACTTAAAAATGTCTTGTGCTTATTTTTGGAAATATTTTCATTTGACTTTGTTTTTCATCATTTTGATGAGTTCTTTGCCATTGGCGTGTTCTTGAAACTATCTTCGAGAATATGTTAAATGCATATGAATTTGGGTATTCTTGAATCTGCCTTCCTGAATTTTGAATCTATTAAATATATGGGTTTGATTTTGAATCAGTCTCTGTGAATCTTGAATATAAATCCTTGTATGTGAATTGGCTACACTAATTTTGTTTAGATGTTGGATTTGTAAGACACCAGTGGTTTTCTTGCCACCAGCGTATCAATCTCACCGTCTAGAGGCTTTTTCGCCACCTGTTGGTGTGATTTTTAAGGTCAATAGATCTAGTGAGACCACTTACTTACTTGTTTTTTAAACAAATATGAGTAAGCAGGTGATAGGCACAACCACCATGAATGTAGAGGAGCCGCTCAAGAAACAAACCTAGATAGTCAAAATAAAAATAAAAAAGGGAAAACAACAGTGCCTATAGAAGGAAGAAGGGGGCGCATGTAGAGGCTCGCGTGCACACAAAAATTAGGCTGAGGTGTGTCCTCCTTTTAAATAATTAAAATTTTGATTAAATTAAATTAAATTTTTTCTTAATCAAATTAAGTTTAAATTAATTTAAGGTCCTAATAAAATTAAAAATTAATTTTTAATTGATTGAAAATAGTTTTCAAAGGATTTTATTTGTTAGGAAATTTTGGAATTTAGTTTAATTTTTTAAGAGTTAAATTATTATATTAAATTAATTATCAAATCAATAATTAGATTCAAGAAAATTTGATTATCTTTCATATTTAGATTATGTTAGATAAATTTGATATAATGGGATTATATTAATTAAGATGAGATTTATAAATTTGAAATCTCTTATTAAAATATTAAGTATATGTTTAGAACATGATTGTTGCCTTTCATTATTATAGGATTAAATCATAGTTCTGTTTATTGTTAAGATTGTTGAGTAAACTCAAGACTGCTTTAATCTGAATATATTTAGTCTTATAACAAAAGGATCCTACTTAATTAAATCTATATGATTTGGATGAGTAAATTCATGATCATATTAATTTAAAGGCAGGATAAGGAATAACATATAAGATATGCTTTGATAAGGAGTTGTCAACTAACAGGTCTAAGATTCATATGAGATATGATTGATAAATGTTATCTACCGAATTTTAATTTAATTGGTTTATTGAGCAAACTCAAGATTAATTAAGTTAGAATGGAATCCTAACCTACTAGGAAATTATGTGATAATTTCTCGAATTAATAATGAGGGTTATTAATTTGTTTAAAATAATAGATGTAACCCATATTTATTTAAAGTCTTTATTTATTTGGTTTTAGAGCATAAAAACTAATACTCGCTCCTTTCTATATTTTTCAGTTGTTCAATATAAGTACTAATTTGTCCCTGAAGAGTATATTAGATGCTAACAAGTTGATTAAATCCAACTTCTTTGACTGGTTTTTCAATTTGAAAATTATTCTCAAGTAAGAGAAGAAAATATATATTCTTGACACTCTAATTCCACCTCAGCCTACTACCGTTGTAGCAGATGATGTTTAGGCGATGTATAATCTTCATGTAGGTGATGATGAGTAGCAACATGTGTGATATTAGCTAGTATGTCTCACGAACTTTTATAGGCAGCATGAAAACATGAATGCTAGATTTATAATACTGCACCTTTAAGAGTTGTTTGGTGTAAATAGCAGGTTGGAGAGGTTTGAGATTTCTTGAGCATTGTATCAATGTAGGATAACACTTAGATCTTTGATAGAGTCTCACATACTTAAGATAATTGATTATATTGAAAAATTAAGCCAATTAGGTTATGTCATAGATCATGAGATGATCATTGATCTGGTGCTCCAGTCTCTCATTCCAAACTTTCGCTAGTTCATTATGAACTACAACACGAATTAGAAAGAAGTGATGTTACCAGAGCTATTAAATATGCTGAAGATAGTAAATAAATGCCTTGAGAAGGAATCATATTTTGTTCTTATTATTGATTTTTTAAAGAAAAGGAGTAAGACTCCAAAGAAGAATAAGAGAAAGAAGCAAAAGGCCCAAGCTAAATTAACAAAGGCTAGTGAAGGTGTAAAGAATAAGAACGACAATGACATTTGTTTCCATTATGTGGCTGATGGACATTGGAAGAGAAATTGTAAAGACTATCTTACTAACTTGAAGGACAAGAAACAAAAGATTCCTTCATCTTCAGGTATGTTTACAATTAAAATCAATCTTTCTATGTCTGTTTCCCAATCTTGAGTATTAGATACCGGATGTAAATCTCAAATAGTAGATCATTGAGTACAGATGAAGTGGACTTGCGAGTTGGTAATAGAGTAAGAGTTGCTACATTAGTTGTAGGAACTTGTAGTTTAACTTTGCCTTCTGGCCTTATTCTAGAAATTAATAGTTGTTATTTTATTCCAGTTATTACTAGACACATTATTTCTATTATATGATTATATATGAATGAATTTGTCTTTATGATTAAGAATAAAAGTTGTTCTATTTATAAAGATGATGTTTATTATGGATTTGATACTCTTACAATTGGTTTGTATGAACTAGATCTTGAAAGGCTAGCCTTCAACATAAATAGTATGAAAAGAAAATTAAGTAACCAAAATCCGCCTTATTTATAGAACTGTGAGTTAGGTCATATTAATGAAATGAGAATCACTAAGTTACATAGAAAATGATACCTAGATCCTTTTAATTATGAATCATATGAAACTTATGAATCTTATTTGTTAAGTAAGATGATCAAACTAGTCTTGGCTGGAAAGAGGAAATGTGTTAGGAAGTTATTAGAACTTATACATTCAAATGTATGTGGCCCTATGATAACTCAAGTAAAAAGTGGATATATCTAATTTATTACGTTCATAGATGATTATTCGAGATATGGCTACCCATATTTAATGAAATAGAAGGCTAAAGCATTTGAAAAATTCAAAGAATTTAGACTTGAGGGAGACAAACAAATTGATAAGAATGTCAAGACATGTAGATTTGATCGAGGTGGTAAGTACTTAGACTATAAGTTTCCGAGTTACTTTAAAAAATGAGATTCTCTCACAATAGACTCCACCCGGAACTCTAAAACACAATAAAGTATTTGAAAGGAGATTAGATATGGTATATTCTATAATGAGTCATACAGATATTCTAATTATCTTTTAGGAGTACACCCTTAAAACTGTTACTTACCTTCTAAATAAAGTTTTATCTAAATCGATTAACAAAAACACCAGATGAGAGATGGATTGGTGGTAGACTAAAATTTTCACATTTAAAGATTTGAGGATTTGATGCTTATTTGAAGCACAAGATAACTGATAAGCTTTAGGCCAAATCATAAAAGTGTAAGTTTATTGGGTATCCAAAAAAAAAAATTAGATATCAATTTTACCATTTTCTTAAGCAAAAGGTACATGTCTTGGACATGCTATAATCATAGAAAAAGAATTTGTTCTTAAGGAAATTAGTAGGAGTGAAATAGAACTTGAAGACGTTTAAGAGGCACAAACTGACATCTAAGTGGAATGTGAACTTCAGGTTGATTTATCATATGTACAATCACTAGTTCAAGAGACAAAGAGTCCGCGATGATGTACCATTCATAGATGATAAGCTGAATAATTTTAAAGAAGTTGTGCCATACATTGATTCTTTAAAATGACATGAAGTCATGAAATCCAAAATAGCATCTATGTACACTAATCATGTATGAACTTTGGTATATGTACCTAATGGTATTGTACCTATTACGTGTAAGTGGGTTTTTTAAGAAAAAAATTGATATAGATAACAATATACACATGTATAAAGCAAGGCTAGTGTTAAAAGGTTACAGATAAAAGTAATGAGTTGACTTTGATGAAACTTTTTCACTAGTAGGAATACTTAATGGAATAGCTGAATTAAGAGTTCATGATTATTCAGATGTTAATTTTTAGTCAGATTAGGATTATAGCGGAACACAGTTATGGTACATATTTACTCTTAATGGTGATGCAGTTAGTTGGAAGAGTTTCAAACAATTAGCCATTGGAATTCTACAACTGAAGCTGAGTATATTGCAATATCCGAGGTAGAGAAGCAAACAGTGTGGTTTAAAAATTTCATCACCGAACTTAGAGTGATTTCTACCATTGTTGATATAATAGTATTGCATTGTGACAACAATGACATTATTACTCAAGTAAAGGAACCAACACTTCATCAGTGATCCAAGCATTTACTCAAGAAGTTTCACTTAATTCAGTAGATAGTGGAGCGGAATAACATCATGGTAAAACGAGCGCCTACTGAAGAGAATCTGACAGATCCTCTCACTAAACCATTGTCATAGAAGAAACATGATAAGCATATTGATGGCTATAATATTATATACATAGACGATTGACTTTAGCATAAGTGAGAGCTTGTTAATTTGTGCCTTTATAGCCAGTTTATTAGTTGTAAACACATGAATGACATTGTGATTTTTTATTTAATAAAAGGCATTGTTATCTTTATACATGCTATTAATTATATTTAATAATTAATCATAAAGATAAAATTTATAGAATAATTAATATACAATTAGAAATTATAATGAGATTATAATTATGAGATTCAGATTACATTTTTATATTATTCTTAAAATGTTCTTAGTCATAGTTTTATGAAGATGAAATATTGATAAAGCAATTAAACTAGCACACGTTATGTTTCTTTCTTATAAAGAAAGTAATCGATCTCATAAATTAAAGTGTAGAGAAACTTAAATATATGTGTAGGTACTTATTAGAGAATACATTCATTGAACTGACTCGATCTTGAGAATCCCAAATGGAACATTTCTTGTGTGTCTATGGATTTTCTCAACCATGATGGTTGTATAATTAATCCAACTTAAGATTACCTTATCTCATACAGAAATTACTATGTTTTTATGCTACTTATAATCTGCTTTATAAAATTAGTCAGTTAGTAGTACTTGGATATATTATGAATTATAATGAAATAATTGTGTGATTCAATACATGATTCGTCACCTAAAGTAATTAGGGAGAATATTCTATTTTTCTTAATTAGTGACGATTTAGAAATTCTCTGGCAAAAGTGAATTGAATTTTGAAAAGGAGTTTTCAAATATCAATTATAAATCATTTACTAATTAGTAAGAATAAATATAATTGGATTATACAAAGTAGACACTAATTCTATTCTCTAAGTTCAATTGAAATATTGTATGACGAAATGATCAACTTATACATTATTACCATGTATGGAAAGATTCGTCAATCCACTTTGACATTCTTAATATTTGAATGGTCATGATATTTTATTAGACATTAATTTTGATCTATTATTAGAAATTATTTAATTGGAGAATTAAAGATGAATTAAAAATTAATTTATCTAATTCTAATTATGAATTAGAATTATAATTTATGATCATTACTAGTATATTAGGAACTTAATGGATCACATATATAGATTTATTGGAGAAGAGCAAAATTTAATTAAATAGAACTTAATTATAAAGTTTAAAAAACTTTAAGGTCAAATATGAGATATTTGATTTAATTAAAATTAAATTATAATTATAATTAGAGTTAGATTTAATTATGATTTGTATTTAATTTTAATATTATAAAAAGTATGATTTTCCATTACATAAGAAGGGTAACCTTAAGGATGCTAGTACGACTTTATTTTCCTTTTAAAACAGTTTTGAGTTCTCTTCTAGTATATCTATCATAGCTAATCCTCTTCAAAGCTATCGTATTTTCATCTAGAGAAAGAGGCTTAAGCATAAGCTAAGTGACTAAGCCCCTTCATAGTCCAATACTCCAAAGGTATGTTATGGATGCCAATTCGTAAAGGAACTTATCTTTGCTTGAGGCCTTTGGGCTTAATGCTTAGCCTCCACTATTGCAAGAAGACATGATGGTTGTTAATGTGTCAAGGCCCTATTTCGATTACCTTTTGTGCTTGAGATTTAGAGCCAAATTTAAAAATAATATATTATCTTCATTAACAAGGACTTTTAGTAAACCAAGAGCTTTCCAGTGAGATAGAGCCTACTTATTCATCACTAGGAAAGATGGTTGTTTGCTATATATATATATATATATAAAGTGTTAAGCTCTCCATTTCTTAGCTCCTTCTTTCAAAATCTCAAGAGGTGTAGACATATTGAACTTGTCTTCAATGCACCTTGGAGGATATAAGTCTACTTTAGGAGGACGCTGGGAGTCCCCAGACCTTAAGTCTATGTTGGCTTGGCAGCAGACTTGGTAAGCTCTTGTTCTAGTTCCCTTTTTATACTCAAGGTCTAGGGGACTCCCAGTGTCCTCCTAAGGCACACTTCTATCCTCCCAGGTGTATTGACGAAAAGTTCAACGTGTCTCCAGTTTCCTTCTTAGACTCAAGGTATGGGGGACTCCCAGCGTCCTCCTAAGGTACACTTCTATCCAACAGTTCCACTAGGGGCTTGAGAACTAGCATTCATTCATAGTTGAGCATCGGTCGTTGCCCTAGGAATTGGAAGACCTCTAGAGACAACATCAACAAAATATAGGCACAGATCTGCATTGAGCTTACCGATAGGAATACCTAGGTTAATAGCATTCTCTTACGGGTATGAACTCTATAGTATAGGAGGCAAAGGCACCTCCATTGACGTAAAAGAAGCAAGTGAAGGGGGAGCTGTAGGAGAGCAAAAGAAAGGTTGATAAGCAAGAGGCTAGAAATGCTTGAAACCATGAGGGTCCTAGAATCATGATGGAGATTGTAGATGGAAGTTGTAACTATTTCTTTGGATTTTATGTTCATCATTGCCATAAATGCATTTACTACAGATGAAAGTTGTAATTATTCTTTGGATTTTACATTCATAATTGCAGTAAATGATTTTTACCCGTTAATTGCGATAGGTATGGCAAGTAATTTTCCAAATGGTGTCCATATCAAGGTTTGAATTACTATACTGTACTGATCAGTACCAGCCGAAACACATTGTACTAGCTGGATAAGGGTATGGTATAACCATGGTATCGCTTGAAGTGCAGGTATTAGCCTGTACTCGAAGTTTCAACTAGTTTCGGCTAGTACTTGCCGATAACAACGCCTTGATATCATACTGGACCAAAATGCAAATTAAAAAAATTTGTAATTATACCCCACTCCATCTTCTATTTTCTCTCCTCTACTTTGTCTTTGTCGCCTATTGATTGTCGTCGTTAGTCCTTGTCTTGCTAAGTTTGTAAACTCTATCTCCGACACTGACTATTATGTCTCAATTCGACCCTCTCCCGCCACACAACACTAGCATCTTCGTCACACAGGACCTGCCCAACTGCCCTCGTCACGTTATGTAAGTTACCACGCATCTCTGCCTTCTCTGCTCCCCCCATAAGCCACTCCAGAATGCTGCTGTTAAATGATCCTTCTTCAGACCTTGATTTTGATAAATTACCACCAAAAGGGCAGGATCCTCCCTTTGTGGCCTCAAAGCAAAGGGTTCGAATTTCAAAGACTGTGAAGACTTATGTGTAGACCTAACCACGGTTAATAAACCGCCGGTTACGGTTAATAAACTGTCAGTTACGGTTTATGAAAATCTATAAATCTTAACCTAACCATCAGTTTACGGTTTAAAAACCGCCTGTTATAGTTTAACCGTCGATTTAATTATCGATTTAACTATAATCATTGTTTTATTAATTTTAAAATTTTAAAATTTTAAATATAATAAGTTGGTTGGATATAAAATTATAATTTAAATGAATTAAAATATATTACAATCATATATAAATTATAAAGAAAAAATTAAATTAAATAATAAGTTTAAGCATGGTCAAGGATGTGATCACGATTTGTGAAACTGTACATGCACTATCTTAAAAGATCGTTTTCAATACTCATGCATTATATATATATATATTTCTATTTTAAAAACATAAATAAAAAAAGAAGATCGTGCTCATACACGATCTTAACCGTGCTTCATGAAGACCGTGCTTTATGCACGGTTTTGACTGTGCATGAGCATGGTCTTTGACACGGTTTTGACCGTGCATGGTCT
>JAOXYD010024987.1:0-14417 GCA_028565735.1 Pinacopodium congolense | reverse complement strand
ATATACTCCACTTTATTACTTGATTTGACTGGTACGCTTGCCGAATGTTGGTCTCGAATTAAATTGTTAAAATGTGCTTGAAAGATAGATTAATTTGAGCTAATTTTGTATGTGGCCAACTACAATCAATAAGCTGGCTAGCTAATTGGAATTAAGGAGTGGACTGAAGAACTTAGAAAACTAGATAAGTTAGGCAAGTTACAGGCTCAAAGCTCTGTAAGGTTGCCTAGTTAACTTGAGAAGTACACAAAAGAGTATGCTTGTGCCATTAGTTGAAGAAGTGGTCAGGATGTAAAAGGGCCAATGAAGAGGAAGGAGAAGGAAGGAGAAGAATAAGAGATCAAGCCATCAAAGAAGGAGGAGTGCAATCCTCCTAAGGTAAGTACCTCACACTTTATTGCTACTGGTCTACTTCATGTTACATTTCCTTATAGGTAGGCCAGGAACAAGTGATAGGTGAAGGAAAAAGATGGATTGGAGGTATTCCACAAGGTGGAAGTCAATAGACTTATGTTATAAACAATCAAGTAAGTCTCACATTGTGAAAAGGTTTTGAAGGAGTTGTGTACTAACAAGATGAAGATGAAGGGAGAGAAAATATTAGTATAGGGAACGATGTATCAGTAATCTTGTAGAGGAAGCTACTCAACAAGTGTAAGAATCTATGTAATTTCACCATTCTTTGTAAGATTGATAATATGAGATATGAATGATGAATGCTAGATTTAGGAGCTTCCATTAATATTATATCATTAAGGCTATAAATTTTGGTTCTTTGAAACATACTCATGTTATCATTTAATTAGCTGACTGTTCTAACACATACATTGAAGGGGTTATTAAGGTTTTTTTTTTATGTAAGTAAACAAGCTTGTTTTTTTTATACAGATTTTTATGTGTTAGACATGTAGAATGAGGACCCTTTAAGTCCTTTAACAATTTTATTAGGGCAACCATTTTTGAAGACATATCAGACGAAGATCAATGTTTATAAGGAGGTGTTGACTATCGAGTTCGATAGATAGGTCATTTGCTTCAATATCTTTGATGCTATGCATTATCTATGAAATTGTGAGTCCATAGCTAAAGTAGATATTCTTAACTCTCTAGTAGAACATTGGCCTCTTCTTTTCCTAGGTGATCCTTTAGAGGTAGCTTTGACTACCCTAATGGAATAAGAAATGTTTGACTGTTGGCAAAGTAAGTTTGAGCTTTGAGAGTATTT
The DNA here is from genome assembly GCA_028565735.1 of Pinacopodium congolense. Taxonomy (NCBI): domain Eukaryota; kingdom Viridiplantae; phylum Streptophyta; class Magnoliopsida; order Malpighiales; family Erythroxylaceae; genus Pinacopodium; species Pinacopodium congolense. The sequence goes on along the minus strand of JAOXYD010024987.1, from coordinate 13,192 downwards.
AAAGGAAGCAACTGGGGCCCTTGAGACCTGTCCCTAGTATCTTGGTAGGTACACCTCTCAAATTTTAGAATTAATTATTTGGACTAATTTTTTGTTACCTTCTATTATATAAGCACTTGAAGTGGAGTTGAAACCCTTACCAGATCATCTTAAGTATGCTTATTTAGGAGACAACAATACTTTCCCTATGATCATAGTAAGTGACCTTGTTGCATGGCAAGAAGAGAAACTCATGAGCCTATTATACGAGTACAAGACGACATTGGCATGGATAGTTGTAGATATAAAAAATATTAATCCTTCTTTATTGATTTTTCTAAAAGAAGGAGCTATGCCAGTCTATCAAGTGCAGAGGTAACTTAACCCAAAGATGATAGAGGTAGTGATGAAGCTACTCGATGCGGGTGTCATATACCTTATCTCTAACAATAAGTAGGTAAGTCCATTGCTGGTGATTCTAAAGAAGTAGATCATTACAATGGTGAAGAACGAGAAAGACTAGATGGTTCAGTCTTGCGTGTAGAATGTGTTAGCCCTATGGAACTGATGAGGGGCATGAATTGAGTGTTTAAAAATTCTTTTGAAAATAAAACACTTTAAACACCTTAGGCCAAGTTTAATAAATGCAATCTCTAACCAAAATTCAACCTATATGAAAAGTTAATTCTTATGCCAATATTTATCAAATTCAAACAATAGTGATGCAAACACAAATATAAAAGAGATTAGGGAGGAGATGAATACTAAGATTTATAGTGGTTCACCTACCTCAGTAATAGACTACGTCCTCTCTCTAACTACTTGTTGGAAATTCATTAACAACTAATCGTATTTTAATTGGGTGAAGAGTAACCCTTACAACAATCTTGGTTAAAGGCCAAGAGGAACCTTTATAACAATCTTGATTCAAAGCCAAGAGGAACCTTTACCGATCTTGATTCAAGGCCAAGAGGAACCTATCACAATCTTGATTCAAGGTTAAGAGGAACCTATCCAACAATCTTAAATTCTAAGGTCAAGAGTAACTTATCACAATCTTACTTAAATAAGTGAAGATTAACCCATACAAAACAATCAAATTATACAATCTTTGTCCCACAAGGACAGTCTAAAAACCAAGCTCCTTTGAGCTTTAAACCAAGCTTATATAGTTTATGACAACCTTGATCAAAATCAACACAAGATAAGGGCTCAATTGCAAAAAATGCAATATGGAATGTCAATGCATAATTAAAGCCTAATCCAATCCAATTCACATTCAAGGATTAAATCAATCCAAATATTTTTATCCTAGGTGAAGAGCAACCTATACAATCTATTTTAAAGGCAAAGAGTAGCTTATAAATCAACCAAAGTCAATACCCCAATTTAAGTCACCAAAGCACATCTTCTATTGTGTTTCTCTAATGCAAAATCAATAAATTCAATTATGAAAAATCTAGAGGCAAACCAAAATTGTAATAACCCTCCTAACATTTCAATAGATCATTAAAAATCAAATTGAAACACTAAAAATGTGATTAATGCATTCAAAAATCAGATTAAACCAATATAAACATAAAATGTCAAATATATGTAGTCTTTAAGTTCCAACCTATAAACACACTAGTTTAATGAAATAAACCTATTGCAACATAAATATATATGTTAAAAATAAATCATAATTCTCCCATATCAATTAAATGATCAAAATGAAGCACAAAGTTAGAATGCTGAAACCTAGATAGCTTTGAGCAACGTGAAAAAATCAAGCTGAAAAAAACAATATAATCACCCAAAATTTGAAACAAAAACACTAGCACAATCTTAAGACCTTAATAAAATTAAAAACATCAAATTTGCACACCCAGCAACTGATTAAAAAGAAGCAACAGAGAAAAAACGTCAGTTTGGATAATTTTGAGTAGTATATGTTCTTTGAGCTCAAACACACGATTTTAGTGCTTAAAAATTGAAGTAAAAGATCCTATGCACTCTTGAGACCTTAAGCAAATTGTGTATGATAATTTTCAATCAATAAAAATAATTTTGCTTGCTCAAAATTAAAGAACACAGAAGTTCAAAAAATTTCATCTAAAACAGAGATAGTTTTGGTATGTTAATCTTTGAAAGCTCAATGCAAATAAAATAACGAATCAAAAATTCAACTATAACCCTTCTGAGATTCTTCTAGGTATAAACTAATAGAAAACATAAATCCCTTCAACAAGGTTTCGTTAATGAGGATCACCCTGCCATTTATGTCCAGAAAACATGAGAAAAACACTTCAAACCAACTCCAAAATGTTCCAAACAAATTACTAACATTAAACAACACTTCAAGCAATTTTTAAAGCATAATTCAAGGATGTTTAAATCATCCAAATATTTAAATCAATTCAAAACATAAGAATTACCTTGATTATGAAAACTTTTCATTTTAAACAACTTCGAAATCACTTCATACATCATAAGTTCATAATATAAAGATGTTCAAATAAATTCAAACATACATAACCAACACTTAAGCAATATTTTAGTGCACTTAAACATATCAATAAACATACATTAAATCAATTACTCGCAATCCAACTTAATTATGCATCATATGACCTAAATCTCATTGTAATTCAATTCCCAAAATGTCAAAGCCACAATCAAGTTCAAGTAATTACTAAAACCAAAATTCAACTCCTATATGTCTATATGTAAATATTCATGCAAATGTGAGAGTCCTTTTCAAGCATTGATTAAGATCAAGAGGACTTACAACTTAAGACCTTTCCTAAGCCTAACTAACTTCATCTTCCTTTCTTGATCATCAATCTTCTCTTGATTTTTAAGATTAATCATCACTTGGTCTTTATCATTTGTTCGTTGATATCCAAGCTCTTGATCATCTAATGCTTGAGCTCTTCATTATCTTCAAGATAGCTCTTCTACCTTAGGCTTCACATATATTCTCTTACACTTTACTTATCAACCTATCTTATAAACATCACAGACTTAAACATTAGTAAGAATAATGTTTTGTCATCACCAAAATATATGATTAAAACCACCTTGGTTCAACACTTTAGATTGTTGTTAATCTTATGATCAGAAGGGAAAAGAAAACTGTCGTAGCTGGACGAATTAGGTTTCCTAAATATTATCATTTTTATAAATTTATCCTTATAATTTAAATTTTATTTTGATTGTTTAAAATTAATATAAATAATTAAATTATATTTTATTATAAGGGGCTACTGGGGACCTCGAGATGGGGCTTCCCAGTCGCTCCCTTGTTATAAATAATAAAACTCACCAAAGATAAATATGGATATAAAGAAACCTGTAAATGAATAAAAAATAATAAATATAAATTAAAAGTAATAAATAATTAGAAATATAAATAAAAGAACTACTAAGGAGTTATCGTTCCCTCTTCAGCTCTTGCATGAGGGCCATGTAAGTCTCATAAGGATTGCATTATTTCTAAAATACAATTTCCAACTTTGCCTTTCTTTATTTATTAAATTTATGAAATTAAACTTTTAATTATAAATTTTTTAAATCTAAAATGTCAAAATCATAAAATCATAAACTTTAAATCCTAAATTCTAAAATTCTAAAATTCTAAAATTTTAAATTTTAAATCACAAAATTTAATATTTAAAATTTTAAAATAATATAATAATAAGTTTTTAAAATTTAGAAGGACAAAATAATAAATTAAATCTTTTAATTCTGTTTCACCCTTAAAGATTCAGGGATAAATGACTAAGGAACCTTTCAGGGCCCACAAGAGGCTACCTTGTGGTGGCTCTCTAGTTTTTTTCTATAAATAAATGTGAATGTTTGATAAGTAAAATATAAGAAATTGAGGGAAGTTATTAATAGAAAAGAAGCATTTGGGGGGTGGAGGGAGAGAGAATAGTACATATATTATTTAATGGCCCTTTTAAGGTTAAAATAATAATTCTACTTTCGAGTTTTAAGGGTAAAAATGTTATTATCCTTGCAAAATTATCATTTTGTCTTTTATGATTTGAAAGTTTATTATTATATAGTTTTAGAGTTATGGGTTTTAGGATTTAGGGTTTAGAGTTTTAATGTTTAGGATTTTAACATTTATAATTTTTAAGGTTTTAAATTTTAGGATTTTAGAATTTAAAGTTTACGATTTTATAATTTAGGGTTTTAGTTGTAACTTTTATAACTAAAGAGGGACAAATTATAAATTTTCTCCTTAAAGATCATACAGGACCAATGTGAGCTCTTAAGGGGCCAGTAGTCATCCTTTATATATTATGTTTTTTGGTAAAAAGTCTTACTAAAATATCTATATTTAATATATTTGAGTCAAATAAGATATACTAATAGGATTGAAATATGTTGATTTTTATATGCATTTTAATATCATTTCAATCCTATTTTAGCAATTAAATGCTTAATTTGTGTTCCTTTAGAATTTTTATGTAGGTGTGATGATGGAACACAAATACAAGCTAAAAGAAATAAATTTGGAAGAGAATTGGAATAAGAAACCCAAGGTTACCTCAATTTGGAAACAAAAAAAAGAAAAAATGACTTGCTCTTGGATAAAATAGCAGGAAAAAAAAACATTTCAAGGGTGGGATAAAAAGCTTGCAAAACGACATCAAAAATGTTTTAAAGAGGGACTATTTTAAAAGATTTTGCAACTCTTATTTCAAAGCTTTTAAAGCTTTGTAAAATTTCAAAGGGAAAAAATGTTTCAAGGAGGAGCTTTTGATGGTTAGAGGGCACAAAGCCCTAAAGGGAGATAAGACAAAAAAAACTTTTAACAAGCTTTCTTAGAGAGGCAGTCGAGAAAAGAGCAAAAAGAAAGGGAGACTTTTCCAATTTGAGAGAGGCAGTAGCAGCAAAAATACAAAGAAAAAAGTGGAACTTTCAATATATAAGAGACACACAACTCCTTGGGCCAGTAAAGGACACTTGGTGAGGTCGGCAGCAACAAAGCAATTAAGGAGAGTGGAAAAAAGTTTTGAAGTCTTCCTTGGTGGTGACGTTTACAACATTTTCAAAGGGACATTCTTGAGTGTTTCTTTTTTTTTTTTCCATTGTTTCTCCACTTTATACATGTTTCTCATTAACTTTAGCCGTCTCTTTTTATTTTCAAATGTTATGTCCATAGTTTCAGATGTTTTGACATTAGGTGCTTTAGTTTAATGTTCTTCTTTAGTTTAATGTTTTCTTAAGTAAATAACATTAGGTTGTTTATTTATAGTTTATGGTTTAATCTCTTAATATTGTTTGAAATTATTCTTTATACAAATGAATGGGGGTTTTATTTTAAATTTTCTAGCCTTTATTTTACTTGTTTAAGCTTTGATTTTTATATTTTCATGTTTGTCTCTATTAAATATTAATTTGTGTGAAGTATCATTTCATAGGCCTTCTTTTATTTATAATGTTTTAGTTAATCTATGCTTGATAGTTAGGATTTATGCATGGTTTTAGAATATTAATCATTTAATGTCAATGTTTGTTCAATTTATATATGTCAAATTTTCTATTTAGAATATTAATTTGAGTTTTGTTGAATTAAGTTTGAGTTAATTGATTAATAGTTTAAGAAATTTGTGTTTGTGTTAGATTAAGTGTTAAATTGTGTTTTTCCTTTGGTGTTGTGAATTTTCCAGTCTTAGTTTTATTTACTTAAGTATAAATCATGTTCATTTAATTTTTTTTTAGTTGATTTAAGTTTATGTGGCTAAATTCCTAAGGGCTTGAAGGTATAAAAGGGATAAAAGGATAATCAATTGTGAGAATGTGATTGAGTTTGTATTAATTTAGTGCTTTTAAGCTTAGGTTGGTTTAGGATTTTGGTTAAATGTCATGAATTATGAGTTGCTTGTAGGCTTTATCACCCTTTAGTTAGTTTCCTAATTTGAATGCTAGGATTGAGCATATGATACGTAATTATCCTTAACAATTTCCAAAAGTAGCAATATGTTAGTTGAATTTTTTAGCATACATACCTAACTAGTCTAGAGTTCCATAACTTTAGGTTACACTTTCTAAACTTGTGTGTTAATGGCCTAAGTTAGTAGTTCATTCGTACCTAATGTAACTTCACTATTAAATCTAGAGAACTTATTCTAGGTTATAGTGAAGATAAGGGCATTTCTAGAACTTGTTAGATTTACCTAAGAGAAATTGAGGGTTTGAGAGCTTTTTCAAATCTATAGGCTAACATCTTGGTTAGAGAACCTTTTATCTAAATATGAGGATCAATAGTTATTTCGGAATCTCGATAATACCTTCGGCCCATTTTTTTATTAGTGTTAGTAGTCTTATCGTCTTTTGCTTTGTATTTTTCCTTTTTGATATTTTTATTGAATCATAATTATGTTAGTTCTCATTTTATTTGGGGATTTTTATTTTTCTTTACAACATTAGAAATAGTAGCACCCCCTATCTCCCTGTGGATTTGACTCTAACTCACCCTACTACATAGTAAAGTTTAGTTAGGATTATTATTTGATAGTTAGCAACAAGTTATCATGTACATTATATAACAAAAGAAAATCAAACCAGCATTAAAATTAAATTTTTTATTCAAAAAATATTGATGAATAACAATAATCAAAAAATAGAGAAAATAAATATTAATTATAAGTTTTTAATGTAAAAAAGAACCGTCATTTGAGAAAATTTATTAGTTTAAATGTAGAAAGCTTAAAAAAGGTTCAAAATATAAATTAAAATTAAAAATTTTCTTTGTAATATAATATTTTATTTTATTTTTAAAAAAAGAAAAAGAATCGTATTTAGTAAAAACATTGATGATTTTATTTATATGTTTTAAGATAAGAAAGTACATGACCAAGGGGGATAAAAAATGTGGGAGAAGTTGGTTCAATGCAATAGTTAGCACAATGAAAATATTATTATGAAGCCAATACTACTTCTCACTTCTTACATGTTCACTTTATTTTAAAGAACTAAACGTATAAAAAAATATTGTTTAACTGAGAAGCAACAAATAAACAATGTTGTTAAATAGACCAAAACAAAACATATCAAAATGATAGAGAAGAATATAGCAAAATAAGATTCTAAAACATAACTCAATAAAACAACACTAAAGGTCTAAAAAAAAGTAAAACAGCATCCAACATTGCATATTAATCTTAAAATGAAACAAAAATACTTGACGCTTCTATTAAAAATTGGTTGCAAAAACTAAATTTTTGTCCTCGAAGCAAATGTGTTGTTCTATTGTTTTGGGTTTACCAAAACAGATTGAGGTAAAGAATAATAAAAGGAGGAGTACTACAAAAGAGCTGAGACTGGAAATAAAGAGAGAGGAAGGAAGGAGAGATACGATAAGAATGGCCAAAATTTGAGGCCTATGAATTGATTAATTAAGTTTTTATTTGAAATCAAATCAACTAATTTTCCAATTTTTATATACTTAGTAGAACTTATCAGTTCAATTTGCGTTCCTTAACCTTGCGTATTACAGTTCAACTTTTTATCATATTGACCATTATAGTTAAAGCAAAGATATTTGTTCTAAAATGAAAATAAAGGGAAGTTTCATTTCCTTTACCTAACCATTTCAATTTTGTGGTCATAGGTGTTCTTTGAATATAAAGGGATCTTTGGTATTATTATTGGTTTTAGTTTTTGTGTGTTTGTATTATTTTGTATGTTTTTTTAATTTCTGTACTATTTTTTTAGTTCCTGTGCTATATTAGTGTGTTGTTGTTTTTTTTGTGTTGTTATTTTTTTTAGTTTATGTATTTAGAAAAACAAGAAACTAAAACTAAAAATGAAAGCTTCACCAAACAAGATAAGCACTTAGGAATGGGAATGGAAACTTGATTTTGATTCTTATATTCTCATCTTTGGTGACTTAATCTTGTTGAAAAAGTTCTTTTTAAAGGACTTATTAACATAACTCTCATTTAATTATTGATTTATTTCTTTTGGTCACAGTGAGGTTAGACCTTTTGGAGTTTCCATATTCATTGCTAGATTGATGATAAAGGTCCTTAACTATATTAGGTGTCTCCAACACTTTGAACTTGTATTTGATTTAGTGGTCTTGTTTTTCACTTTCATCCAAGCGTAGTGGAAATGCAATTTCTTAAAATATTTCTTTAACGAACTAAATATTTTTCAATTTTCCTTTTGACTACAGGATTTGGTGATGGTAAAATTTCTTAATTTTCTTAAATTTTTATTTCTGACTCATCTTTGTGAATTGTTTCCAAATTTTTCAAGTAAATTGCATGCAATTGATGTTCATTCCTTTAAGTGATATTGCAATTGTTGCATTATGCTTCGTTTAACTGTAAAATTGGATGACTATTAGTAATTTTCCCTATAATTCATTTATCCATGTAAAGATGAAGCTTGTGATGGCTCTAAATTATATTCCCTTGACTTTTGTTCTTTACATATTTTTTGCTATTAGTTTTTGGAAATCTATAAATGATCATTTTTTTGGCATAATTTTATCAAAAATCTCTATTTACTTTATCTATTATTATTTATTAAGTTCAAATGATTTATTGTAGCTAGAATTTATTTCTCATAAAGAGTTTTAGCCATAAAAAAATCTCAAATGCAAAACCTTTCCTAGAATGTAAATAACTTTAATTTTATTGCCCCAAAATTTTTTGTTCTTCATCTTATCTTTTTATCAAATGTTTTGATGTATCATGAAGTTAATTTTAGAATCTATAATGTGTTCATACTATATATATAATTATTTTGTTTATAAAGCACTATGTAAAGGAATTTATTTAAATTTATAATTATTTTGTCTATGTCATTCATGGAAAATTCCTTTCAATTTATTCCTTTTGTAAGCTTTTCTTTGTTTTGTTCTGTACATGAACTTTCAATCACACTTTTAAACTGTTCAATTTTAAATGATGTCTTATGAAGCATTAAATCATTATGGATGTATTAGCAATGTCCTATTATGTTAGATTTACATACTAAATATTTTATTTTTAACTTATAATGTCCTTTATTGATGTGGCATTTAGATGTCATGTCCATGAGTTTTTCCTTCAACATACTAGTGGATTGATTCTCTTTAAATAGTGCTCTTCCTTTCTCCTCACTTTTTTATAGTGTTTCTACATTAAATTTGGTTCTTTACATATTAGTTATCTACGTATTCTATCAATATTTTGATTGCATTCTTAGCAATTGTTACATGTAGTACCTTCTACTTGTATATCTACTATTCTCAATAATTCTTCAATTTGGGTTATTATTGAAGATTATCATCTTGGCCTAAATTTGTTCTATTATAAAAAATGGAGATTGATTTTGTTTTTCTTTCAAGGTATATGGATGGTTTGGAGATTGATGATGGTCCATAGATAGTTATACTAAAATGTAAGGAAGGGTAAGCATTAAGATCTCATCTTACATAATAATTTTCTAATGAGCTTAACTTTCACCTAATAACAACAACCATGAAACTTTTCTGATAAATATGATTATGTTTGTTATAACCATTTTATTAACTTGTCTATGTAGCTTGAATTGATAAATTTTTTGTTGGAATTGATGCTAAAAGGATCCCTTAAGTTCAAATTAAAGAATGCAATAACTTCATGATCATATAAATAAGAGACTAAAGTTGCATTATACTTTAAAAAGCTATCAAGGTATTTATACGTCATTTTGAGCCTTGTCAGCTATAGTTTTATGTTTTTGTGAGCTTTACGATCATAAATGGATCATTCAACATATAAACAAGGTAATTTAATATTATACATAAAGATTATGCACAAATAAAGCAAGTATGAAGCTAAATTTGAAGAAATAAATCATGAATAGTGATGCAACAATAGAACAGTCTATGTTTAGAACTATTGTTATAGTGACTTTGAGAAATTCAATTAGATATATCTTATTGAGATTGAACAAGTTAATTTATATTATTCCTAAATTTTCCTATTTATTTGGATAAAATCAAATATGCATGTGGCAATGAGAGGTGTTTATAAGCACGCCATACTCTTTTATTATACCCATGTATATTCATGTAATCAAAAATCAAGTTTCTCATATATAAAATTACTGCAAATTATTTTTCTTTTGCTTGCTTATTCCATTTTATTCTACTTTCGAATTCATTTTCAATTGATATCTCATACATCTTTACACTTTTGCTCTAGTAATCCAAGTTATATGCTACTGAGATTGTTGAATTGATTTAGGAAATGATTTATTTATTTCTATACAACACATTATTTCTCTTGGGTAAGTTTGAAGGACAAATCTCAGTAAAAAATTATTAATATTAGCATAATTGGTGCTAATAAAATTTAGAGTAATAATTTGCTTTTCATCTATTTGGGATGATTTAGCATGAAATTACTAACAAAGGTTTATTAATTTTTTCTACTATTTCTCTAGTCCAATATTCGTTAAAACAATTCTGGTTTAAAATGATGGGAAGTGATTAGTGAGGGAAACTTAGCATATGATGTATGGCATGGTAAACCATGAGTTTATCAATGGTTTATTTCAAATCGCTTAGATTCCTTATCCAAAAAATACTACCATCATTACACTTGCAAACAATGGTTAGGGATGTTCCTAATAAACATAAATTTGTTATGTATAGTGCCAGAGTTGGTTGGACTCTTCCAGGCTCTTCTTTTAGCTAGAAAATCCCATAAATATTTTAATTATAATAAGAGATAGGACTATTTGTCACTAATAGAAATTGTAAGCAATCTAAACAATCTAAGTCAATTTTAACTATATGAATTACTAAAACAAAATTCAATTTATATGGAATGTATGCTAGTGCTTATGATAAAATAAATCAAATTTCATCAATAATAAATAAACACAATTTCATAAATATAAAAATGAAGGGAGGAGAGTGCACAAGTTTTTATAAAGGTTTGACTACCATAAAGATTGCCTACGTCATCCTTTTAACTACTTATTGGAAATTTATCTAAAATAATCTTCTTTAAGATGAAGAATAACCCTTACAACTTCTTCTTTCTGCAAAAGAGGTGAATAGAAACCTTTACAATCTTACTTCTTACAAAGAGAGTGAAGAGTAACCTAATAATCTTATTTCATAATGGGTTAAGAGGAACCTTAAACAATCTTCATTATAAGAATTAAGTGGAACCTAACAATCTTACTTTTTAATTAGTGAAGAGTAACCTTTAACTCAAGATCAATTATAACATGTTTGTTCCTACAAAAAACCCCTAAACTTAGGCTATACAAGCCTTAATTCAAGTTTATATAGCTAAAAAAAAGCTTGATAAAAAACAATGCTTAAAAGGGCTTAAAATGCAATTCATGCAACACTTATTCCTTATGCATTTCCTAGTACTCGTACATAATATAAATCAATCCAAATTCACATTCAATGATAATGAAACTCAAATCTTGCTCAGGTCAATAATAACCTATTAACTCTATTTTAATGGTAAAAAGAACCCCTTAAAGTAACACAACTCAAGTCAAATGCCCCCAAATAAGTAAAAATGTATACCCTTAATGATGTATCAATGATGTATATGAAATAAAATTGTTTCTTCAACTTTCAAAAGCAAATAAACAATATAGAAAGCCTTTACACTCTTTAATAAATCATACAAAATTATATTAAAGAACTACAAATGTTGAACCAAGGGAGGTTCCTCCATATTTTGATGATGACAAAACAATTTTATTATTAATGTTTGTTTAATTTTTTTGAAAGATAGCGTATGGACAAAGTATACGTGAATTTGCTTAAAGAGTTTTGAAGCCTAATCAGAGCTTATAAAGATCATATATGAAGACTCAAGTCATTGAAGAAGCAAATTAGATTAATATAGGTTTATTTATGATTTTTTATTTTAAGTTTCACTCAGTTTGTTTTGATGATTTAAGAGGCTCATTCATGTATATTTACATACATATCTTAGAAAATGTATATAGGTGCATAATCAAGAGGAATTATGTGATTGATGTATGTTTATATGAAAAATCCTCTTGATATATGATTTTGTTAAATAAGAATATATGAATTAATAAGGTTGGTTAAATTATATTAATTATAGAATTTATGAAATAAGTGATAAGATAATATATGGAAATTTTAGTTTAAAGAAATTTGATAAACATAGATGTGTTTGATTTTGTTAAATTTGTATAATTGTATAAAACATTGGGTAGAGATTAATACGTGTTAAAATATGTTTGATTGGGTTTGGAATTAAAATGGGTTAAGTTTGGTATGTTTTGGGCTTGATTAGGCTTAGCGCTTAGCCTTATTTTTTGTAATGACTAGTTTTTATAACGACTATAAACGGCTAGTTTTTGTAACAGTTAGTTTTTTCAACGGCTATAAATGACTAGTTTTTATAACAGCTATAAACAACTAGTTTGCTTTAATATGTATAAATAGGTGTTTGTAGTATGTGCTTTTCATCTAACAAGTCTTTTAAGCATTCTTACAAGTGTTCTTGAGCATTCCAAGTGATTTTTGTGAAGTGTTTGTAAAGTGTGTGTGCTTGTAAAGCAATTGGTTTTCATTCATCATTCAAGTTTTTGTGATCCTCTTTTATATACCAAAGTGAGCTTTAGTAAAATATTTTCAAAAGTTGTTTTCTGTGAGATTTTGAGGTTATGCCGTAGTCTAAGGAAAAAGAAAAGAGGGAAGGTTATCCTTGTGCCATAAAAACAAATTTATATTATCTAATGTTGTATTATTTTTTATTGTATTATTGCAAAAATCTTAATAAGTGGTATTAGGGACTAAACGTAGGAGAAAATGGACTGCTTTGAAATAGAATAAATTTTATTATGTCTCTCTTCCCTTGCACTTTTAATTTTATGCCCTTACATTATATTGTTTGTTTAATTTGAAAGTGTTGTTTGCATTCCACATCTTATAAGTTTGATAAATTAGATTGTGAAACTTAAAAGCAATCTTTAAAACACCCAATTCACCCCCCTCTTATGTGCCATATAGACATAACAATTGGTATTAGAGCCTAGGTCTCACATTTTTCATAAATCTAAAGATTTAGTAAGAAAAGAACTTACGGTATACATGATGAACAACTTTGCTCCCTCAACTAGCTTAGAAGGACAAAACACATATTGAGTGCCATTGTAACACCCTAATACCCCCTGGGAGGATATTAGCATGCTAACTCTCGAACTCGCACTCACACGAATGCTGCAGATT
>JAOXYD010024976.1:0-14418 GCA_028565735.1 Pinacopodium congolense | reverse complement strand
GAGGGAGAGGGAATAATTGATAAGAATGGAGGGAGATAGCGGATTTGCAGGAAAGTTGATGGCATGTTATAGGGAAACAAGAAGCAGTAAACACAAACAGATAGATACATAGAAGACAGAGTTGATAAGAAAGAAAGTGAGACACCCACATGTAGTGAAGATTATTTGGTTGAGAGGAGCTTTGTCTTTTATGGTATGGAAGCTCTAAGAGGATGATGGACATGCATGTAATGCCTCTGAAACTACTGTTAAAAGGGTTTGGAGGCTAGTAGGGTAAAATGGTTCAAATATCTCTTATTTATGATATATAAAATTAAATTTATTATTTTATTAGCGAATACCTAATCGAATTGATCAATCATATGTAAGAATAAGGCTAAAATCTCTTAGATTTGTTAGGGTTGTTTGGTTGAGTTTTGAATTTTAATTTTCTGTTTTTTAATATAAAAATTAAAATATATAGAAATTCAATAAATAAAAAAAATAAAAAAAATACATAAATTGATAAACGGTTATTTTCGCCTATAATAAACTATTACTTAGAAACGATTGCAAATGTTTTTTTTAGGTTTTCTTTTTTTAATATTTAATTAAGTTGAGAATTATGATTTTTTTTATTTTTATACTATTTTTTTATTTTTGTGTTTAAAAAATTAGGAAATTAAAATAAAAAATCAAAGTTAAATAAACAGTAGTGTTAGTAGGTAAAACCGTAAAAGTAAAACCTTTTTTTTTAGGGTGTTTGGGTGCCTAGAAACACTTTTCTCTTCTTAGATGCTTTTTCTTTCCACGATGAGGGAAAATGGGCCATATCATTATTGACTTCTTCCTTTCAAAGGTCCTTTTGTATGTAAAAATTTATCTTCCTTTTGTTTTAATGCCTTTGTTCCTTGTAAGTAATTCGAATTCGAGATAAGGAATTTTCCAAAGATAATTGATACTAATTAAGATTATAAATATTTGTTTTATATATGGATATTATTCTTTAATAAATTGCACAGGGTTATAATATTTTTAAAATTGCTTATTTAATAAGATTATTTTAATTTTCATATATTAAAATTTATTGAAATTCAGATATGAACTTAAATTTTAAATCCAATTACATGACTATTATAATTTATATTGACTCAATTATCCTTGTGTATCATAAATTATTTGTTGGTTTACAGTGATAATTTAGTTAATATTAATCGTGATGGTTATGAGTATCGATAAAATTATAATTTCTAAAATTTTTAAAATTTTATAATATGTATCTATTAAATTAAATTTAAAATCTATAGAGTTCTGTTAATAATTTAAGATAAAAATGAATTGAAGAAATTAAGAATTCATAAATCACATGAAAAGGTGATTATAAAAAAGAAAAGAGATGAATCAAAGCATTTTTAAAGGAAAAATATACACTTTAGGTCAACACAATGGATACTCAAACTCATGCTAATAAGCTTACAATAACATTTTAATTAAAATCACTTTCTAATATCGTTTAATTACGCGATAATATATCTAAAGCTATCCACTAAAAAAATTAAGTGCATGTTCGTTATTGTTTTTTTATTTTGTAAACATAAAAATAGAAAAAATAACACATTAATACAGTACAAAAATAAAAAATATACAACAAAAAAATTTATAAAAATACACAAAATTCAATTCAAAATAAAAAATTATAATAAAAAATTACAATTAAAAATTAAATTAAACAATACCTAAAATTATCTTTCACTTATAAACATGTGATTATTATTAAAATCGGAATGAATGCATATGGGGGACTCAAGTGGCCACTTGGGCGAGTGTATCAAAATCTCTAACATCAATAGATCCTACAATGGTTCATAATTAATTTGACCAGGAAAAGAGAGGGTTGACTATGGAGAGTTAGAGAATCACCAGGAAGTGAGATCCGAAGATTTCCCCAATAATAATAAAAACGATAGATCCCTACGTTAATTTCATGTATTTTTAATTCATGAAAAATAAATAAAATCACATTTATTAAAATCATATATAGTATCAGATTGATGAGTATTTTTTTTTTTGGTCATCCAAATATTTTAACAATAGAAACAATAACTACAATTCAAAAGATCTTTTTGATCCAACAATTTCTTTATTTTTAATGTTGATTTGTTAAATTAAAACTTTTTTTATGTAACTTTAGTACAATTAAACGCCCCAATTCTTGACCTATTTATCGTCATCGGTGCATAAAATCAAACAAAAAATTTATGAAACGATGTTAACCAAAATCTACCATTTTTACCCTAAGATACATTAGTTTGAGTATTTCACTCTCTTAATATGATTAAAAATTGAAAAAAAAAAAAAAGAGAGAGGAGGCTTTTCGTGACTAGTGCTACATTTATTTATTTATTAACTTTTGCCTTTGCTTTGCCTATACATGGAAGAGCACTGTAACGATATTCTTGTTGACTTGTCGGGTCTTGAATGCATTTCCATATCTTTGATAAATGTGCCTCATCTTAAAATTATTTCCCCCACGTAGAATGTAATTGTCATTTTTGGTTTATTCACATTTATTTTGTCACCAAAAAAAATTAAAGAGATCGTTTAATATTGTTATTAATTATAATTTTTAGTTGTAATTTTTATATTTTTTATTAATTTTTATGTGTAATTTTTTATTTTTGTGATGTTTTTCTTAATTTTTATATTGTATTAATATGTTATTTTTTTTATTTTTGTGTTATGTTTTTTTATTTCTATATTAAAAAAAAAAGAAACTATATCTTATTTTAAAAGTCATACAAAACAACTCCTTAGGTTATCCTATGCATGAGCTTTCACTTCTTTTTTACTTTCCAAAATTTATAAAGAGCAAAGGGAAGAAAAATGGAGTTAGAGCGATGATCCCACTGATAATTTATTTTGTTCTTTATGCTTTAATTTGTTTGTTATCTAATGTTTCATAAAGTCTTGAAACATGTCGAATAAAAATTATATAATAAATTAAAAATCGATTATAATCTCTATAGAAACAAAATTGCATTCAAATTAAATTCTGTCAAACCGGATCTATCTAAAAAGGGTTTCAGTAACCACTAAAACATGGAAAAATTATTTGATAATCTCTAAATTTACATTTTTATTATTTTATAATGAAGTGAATATTATGAAACTTAGATTTATAATAACGTTAAGATTAGAAAGTTATTGATGATATCAAACTTAGACTTATAAAGTTTACACATATATTTAATTCTTTCGGGTCTTTTTTTGGAATTAAAATCCTAAGTTGATGTTTTTAAAGGATTAACAATGGTAGTTTAGACGGATATTATTAGAGCTCTTCAAAAAGTTTAGGCAAGAGAAGCCTTAAATTAGTCACAATGTGGATGGCTATTGCATGTTAATCAAAATAATTAATTGAACCGACGTAAGATATGTTTATAATTTTGTTAATGTAGTTGGATTATATATATATATATATATGATCTCATTTAGTCAGAAGAAAATTATAACGTATCAACTTCCAAAACCTTAGGAAGATTTTTTATTAGTACATATGAGATAGGGTTAATTGAATCTAAGAAGATTAGACATGTTTAGTTAGGTTGTAAATTGTGACTTTTTGTTATGGTTGTTATATTTTTGTATTGGTTATTGTGTTTTTTTATCGATTTATGTGTTGTATTAGTGTATTTTCTTTATCAATTTTTGTGTTAAAAAAAATTAAAAATAAAAACCAAAGTAAACATAGTTAACAAAAATTATTTAGTTAGTAAAGCCCTTGTTGAATAACCAAAAGTATAGGTCATTCTCTATAATCAAGTCGAATCTTGTTAATATGGGATATGTATGATTTACATTACCTTCAAATTTCATTTTAGTTAGGAAAGTTCATTGAATATTGACAAATAAATAAATAAATAATATATATATAACTTGAAAAATTTTTAAGGTTGTATATTGTCAAATTGAATTTATTAAGCAAAATATTGTTTTACATAATCTGTTTAAATAAAAATATTAAAATTTCACTGCAGTTTTACTAATTGTAAGAACATTCTTTGCACTTTAAATTATTAAAATTTTATTTTTAGAATTAAAATTATAAAAATAAAATTTCTGTTAACTATTTATCAGGTTATCTTAACAAATTATTATATAACTGACTAATATAAATAAAATAAAAAATATATGAATACTATAATTTAATTTTAATAACATTTTTATTAAAAATAAATATAAACAAATAAAATTTTAACTACACGCACACACATCAAACAGTATTTTCTCAAAAATAAAAATAAAAAACAAAATTTAAACAGTGCTTTGACTAGAAAGGTTAGAAAGAATTAAAGTCATCATCATCAGTCTTAAGACCATGCGACGATCACTTTGGATGGCTAAGAATGTCTCAAGCACTCTCGAACCAGTAACATCATGACGAGGTTCTCTATTCTATACGTTTTGCTGATCAGTCGTTTGGGTTTGTGTGGTGCAAAAATCTATATATAATGGTGTGTGATGCAATCATCCACCCAAGTGTGTAGTTGATGATATGCCCACTATCTATCTATCCATTCATAGCTTTTACCCCTTTACAAATAGCAATCAAGAACATTTTGAGAAGTAAAAAGGTTAATTTCAATTTAAGATTTCAACTAATAGTCAAATTATAACATTTTAAAATATTTAAAAAATTTTTTAATAATTTTTAAAATATTTAAAAAGAATATTAACGTTTTAAAAATATTAAAAAATAATTCTGATTTAACATTGATTCAAAGTTATTTTTAAACATTTTTAAAGTGTTTGAATTTTTTTAACGCTGTCGAAACGTTAAGATTTAAGTTAAATATTTTAAAATATTAGAGTCTGATATGAATATTAGTAAAAATGTTAGTATTTTAATGATATTTTTATTTATTTAAAAAAAGATTGGTAATTTATAAGTGGTTATTATTGTGAATGCTATTTAAATTATTCCTCTATATTTTAAATTATTTGATGAAGATATAAGGGTATTTTAAATAATATTAGAGAAATTTATGAGTTTATAAAAAGAAATATAAAATTATTCTTTTATATATATATAAATAATTTAACATGTAAGTTAATATTTTCAATATTTATTCTTATGGTGATAACCAATGATCGTTACAAAAATACCATATCATAGGATCTATAATATTAACAATAGTAACTATTAAAAATCACTAAAAAAAAGAAGAAACACAAATTTGGATCCTTTCCAATTAAGTGGAAAAATTATTTTCCAGGAATTTGACATGATGAGGTAGACTTGAGAAACGCAACTCCATTTCCATGCATGTTGAGATATTGCGATAATTGATAGGTTTGATATAGCCGTAAGGGACAAGCATAATTTCATTTCGGTCTTTAAACTTTTTAGGCATATAATCTTCAATATACATGTCACTTATTCCACTTCTGGAAACATTAAAATTAAAATTTTATTAATCACTCCCAGTTAAAACCTTTACTAACATTTAAAAAAAAACTCTTATCTGGCATTGAAATTAGATATATAATTTTTTTAATAATATGTTTAACATAAATTTTCTTAATGTTATGTAAGATTTTCATAAGGGTATAATAAAAGTCTTAATATAAAGTGATTAGTAAGAATGAATTAGATTATTTAATATTTAATAATTATAAATTAAATTAAATTGAAGTTGAAGAAACTTATAATCTCCTTTATTTATGTATTGTACATATCTAAGTTTAATTCCATACATTTTTCATCCATCCATCATTTGCTTATGATTACTCTAGTAAATTTATTAGATTAAGAAAATTATAGAGTAATGGACAGGGAGTGGAGTAATGATTTAAGGTAAATTTGTAACTTTGAAATTTTAAGACATAAATGATAATTAGTCAAGTCTTTCCATGGTGCACGCTTTGGTATTGTATGCATTGGAAATTTATACTTTTTGCCTTTGGCCACTATCCTCTAAATTAATTCTGTTGCATTTCTGTTTGCTCCCTTCCAATTTTAATAATGTTGTAATTATATTAAATATATTAACTAAAAGATATTAATCAATAAAATTTCAATATTAAATAATAAAATTTTAATTTAATATATTAATTTAAGTTGTAATTATAAAAACTATCATATTATTTCAAAATTAATTAACTCTTGCTTTATTATCTGAAATTAATCGTCCATATACAAACTTTTTTCCCGTATGTGCGTAGTCTTAATAACTAGATGATCAAGGAGTTAATCGGCTGAGCAAAAGAATTGTCTCTAACATCTTTATTCTGCTTTTTGGTTATAAATATTAAATAAGAATACATATGCCATTTGCATTAATAAGCTTAATCATTTATGTAATATTAGTATAATCTTTATTGTGAAATGGTTTTTATTATGACTTCATGTAATTTGACGCTTTTTCTTTTTAATCTATGATTTTTAGAAATTACATTAAACTCTTCTATACGTTTCACTTATTAACACCATAATCCCTTAACGTTTAATTTTTATTAGAAAAACTAATGAAAGAGTTATTTCTTGAAATTTTTTTTGTTGAATCATTAAATAGATTAATCAAAAGAAAAGAAAAATATACATAACAAGAGACTACCTATGCAGTGAGTCTCACGGGAAAAAAAAAACACCATATCTAAACAAAACAAGTAACTAAACTAAGCCAAAAAAGATCCTCCGTCTATAGACCTCCCTTTACCAGCAAAACAATAAGAAACACAACCTAAAACATCATAGGAACCAAGAAGAAACCAAGAGACCAGTGATTGATCTCCTAAAAAAACAAGCTACCCGACTACACCAAAATAACCTTTGAATTAAATTAAAACTTAGACCCTTGATCAAGTTTTTAGAGATGCTCTCCATTAGTTCTGTATCAGCAGTAGGTGCAGGTCACTATCAACCTTCCTCTTCCAGTTGAGATAATTTATAAACTACCCCTAAGGACTATAATGAACATCTCCCTAAAAAGGGAACAAAACCAAGCAAGTACCGCTAGTTAAGGAATTGTAAAAGCTTGGTGTCTCTAGCTTTCTTTCAATCGAAGATAGTTTAAGCTTCTGCTCTATGGATAATTCCATCGGATCTTCTAGAGGACTGCTATTGCCTGGTTAGCAAATTATGCAATCTGCTCCCACAACTCAACAATCCAAAGCTCACATGCCAATGGATCTGATTTCTTGAAACCATCTAGATATACACCATTTTGTTCTTGAGGCTTGACCTTGAGAAGTTTCCCTTGAGTTTGAGGCCAGTGCCGGGCTTCTAACCTTCAAATCTCTCACTTGAGAGTAACATGCTCATCTTTTGAAAAATAGTAAGAGGTGATCTTAGGAATTTTACCTGCAACATCAAAAAACATTACTAACAAAGCCTAAATAGAATCCTATTACCTTTCATCAATGTTTAATCTGTGGACTCCCATAGTTTGCATAACCGCAATGGTGGATATGCTCCCCACATCCATGTGAATATCATGAAAGGTTCGGTAGTTCCGTTCCCTCCAAAGTAAATAAACACAAGTAGATAGAGAGCAAAGAAAGAGGTTCATATCAATAGGAGGTCAAAGCTGGTAATTAGCGAACTAACATGCTATGGTAGGCAGGTTAACAAGGCCAAGGAGGGGAATCTAAAAATAGTTAAGAAGCTTCAACCAAACTACTTTTGAATATGAATATTCAAAGAACAGATGGTCTATAATTTCATTATCAAATAAGCATAAGGAACAGAAATTAGGGCACTGGTTAAAAGATAGTTTATCTCGGGTTTGAAGTTTATTAAAAAAGGCTAGCCAAAGGATAAAGGAATCTCTTTTTATATTTTCTTATACCAGGGAACATATGAAAGAGGAGGTCTAAGGGTTAAAGTTATTTGTATAAGTTTTAGTGGGACTAGCTAGCCATTCTAGCTTGTCTTTTTGGGAACAATGAGGCTGGTAGTTTAGAGGTTCTAGAGATCGAATTGTTCCATCTCTGAGGATCTAGTTGTGGTCACGTATAATAGCAGAAACTCTTATATTCATTGGGAGATCTAATCCATTGATGATTCGAGGAGTAGAAAGATCCATAAGGATGCCTCGGGGGTGCCAAGGATCCTACCACAACAGAGTAGATACCCCAATGCCAATTTTAAATCTAAATTGATTCCTAAGGAGGTCCCTAACCTGTAATAATTTCCGTTGACTCCAAGAGCTATCATGTTTAGCTTTTACAAACTAAAAAATTTTCCTTCTAAGGAGAATGGTATGCACCCATTTAACCCAGAGAGCTTCACTATCAGTAAATAAAACCCAAATTCTTTTCCTCAAGAGGACATTGTTCTCAGTGGCTAAATGTTTTATCCCTAAACCTCCTTCCTTTTCTTGTTGACACAGGTTACATCGCTTGACTTTCACAAGATGATTATTAGAAGTATTTCTAGACTAAAGAAAATTCCTTAATTTTACCCCAACATCTTTAAGAATGGAAGCAGGAATGAGAAAATGAATGGCCCACTAGACCTGAAATGTAGTTAAGACCGAATTTATTAAGTGGAGTCTACTAACATAAGAAATAAATCTATAGGTTTACCTTTTAACTCTAGCTTATATTTTATCCAGTAAAGGAAAACAATCGATCCTAGACAGGCGGCCTATTATCATAAGTAAACCAAGATATTTAATAAGGAACTAACCTTTAGTCATACCAATTAAAAGATTAAGATGAGTTTCAAGATTGTCCATATCCTTAGACAAAAAAAAAAAAACTGGCTCTTGGCTAGATTCATTTCCAAACCTGAAATAGTTGAAAATAAATGGAGGCACTCAAACAAAGTATTAGCAGAATCAACATCATCATGGTATAAAAGAAGGAGATCATCTATAAACAACAACTGTGAAATCTTAAGTTGAGAGCATCTCTAATGAAATTGAAACTTATCATTTCTGGTTATAAAATAATCCAACATCCGAGAAAGGGCTTCCATATAAATGATGAAAAGGTAGGAGAAAAGGGGTCTCCTTGTCTAAGACCAGATTTGCTTTTAAAAAACTTATAAGGAGAACTATTGATTAAAATAGAGTAAGAAAGGGAGGTAGTACACTCATTAATCCACTGAATATAAGATAGAGGAAATCCAAGAGCCTGTAAGACCTCAAACAAAAAATCCAGTTAGATAGAATCATAAGCCTTTTTAATGTCAATTTTAAAGGCACAACACTTATAATCATTATTAATATGATAATTCTTGAAGATTTATTGAGAAAGCAAAATATTATCCCCAATTCTCTTCCCTTTTATGAAGGCTGATTGATTAGGACTAATAATCTTGGAAAGAATATTTCTAAGACTATTAGCAATGATTTTGAATATAACTTTATAGATCATATGGCAATAGGAAATAGGTCTATAGTCCATAATAGTAAAAGGATTATCCCCTTTTGGAATCAAGGTAATAAAGGTTTAATTGAGTTCCTTGAGAAGCTGACCATGCTTGAAAAAATCTTGAATCACTAAGATAATATCTCTACATACGATATGTCAAGTTTGTTTAAAGAAGTAGGCATTAAAACCATCATGACCTGGAGCTTTATGAGAATTAAAAGAAAGAAAAGCATCCTGAATTTCTTGAGCAGTGATCGATAAGTTTAAGGATTCAACATCAGACTCAAAAATTTTAGAGGAAAAAATAATTCTTAATAACTCCTTAGAGGGGGAAATAGGTTTCTTAAATCCCAAGGTGTTGTGGAAAAATTTAAGGAACTGACTTTGGATCTCATCAAACTTAAAAGTACGATGACCATAATGATCATTAATAGACTGAATGTTATTTCTATTTTTGCTTGAAAGAATGGTCTTATTGAAGAATTTAGTTTTCCTATAACCCTCTTTTAGCCATTTAATATGAGAATATTGCTTATAAAAATTCTCCTGACTAGCTAAGGCATCATATAGAGACTTAATAACCTCTCTTTCCAGAGTAATAAGGGCAGGATCATTCAAAAAGTTCCTCAGAAGGGTTTGAACATTATTGAGGCTATTATGGTTATTAGCAACTCTACTGTTGATATCACCAATCTCATGATTATTAAGACTTTTAAGAGCTTGCTTAATCATTTTAAGTTTAGTAACCACATAAAACATAAAAGTCCCAGTAATAGGGGTAGCCCACACATTTTCAATAATAGAAAGAAACTTCGGATTGGAGGTAATAAAGTTTGAAAATCTAAAAGGAGTAGGCCTCTTAATATTTAAACATGAAAATTTTACCACTATAGGAGAGTGATAAAAAATGTGTGGGTTCTCAACTGGACAATAGGAATTCGAAAAAGTAGCAATCCAATTTGAAGAAACAAGAGCTCTATCTAATTTCTTGGTTACACAAAGATCACCGGGTTGTTTATTTGACCAAGTAAAGTCCTGACCACTGGAATTTAAATCAAGTAAATTATAATCCTCAATACAATCCTGAAATTCCTTCATACTAGTGATAACAGAAGGACTTAGAGGAACTGCTTCATGAGGTTGAAGAATATCATTGAAATCCCCGGCCAAAAGCCAGGAACTACCTCCCAAACCTATACTGATATTATTTGTAGAAGACCAAAGATTCTTTCTATGGTTATAATTATTAGAACCATACACACAAGTAATATAGATAGAATTAGCACATTTAAGAAGACTAACTTTAAGATGGATAAGTTGATCAGTAATCATCACAGAAATGCAAGTATATATCTTGGGATTCCAAGCTATCACAATTCTAGCATTTGAACTATGGGATAAGTTACTGATGGTATCCCAATAAGGGAACAGAAAGTTATAAGCTTTATTCAAATTAGAAAAAGACTTAAATCTAGTATCAATAAGACATACAAAGGAAATCGAAAGATACTTAAGGAGACACCTAACACCTATTTGCGTCTTAGATTTATGAAGACCCCTAATATTCCAGAACACTAAAGTCATAATTAAAAAAGGAGAAAATGAAAAACAAGGGACCTAACCAATTTTTAATCTTCTTTATAGACTTCATATTCTTCTTAACAAAAAATTTAGTATCCACTTCCTCTTTTTATGACAAATTAATAGGGACCTCATTAGAAAATTTTAATATCAATTCAGAATTAGTTAAAGTAAAGGGGTTACCAAACTCTCCAGAAGCATCACCTTGAACACCATTTGGGCTCACCTAGAGGATATTCAGGGCTCTTGTATCTGTATTTAGAACAATTTGACTATCCGCCTCATCCTGACCATCTTCTTCTGGTAAGGGGACTACTGGTAGGTCCTAATCTCCTTTACTGGGAGATGGGATAGTAATTGTGCCCATCTCCGAACCTTGGTCACATTCCTTGACAGTAATAGTGTCATGCTCTGCTATCATAAAGCTAGTGGTAATTGGAGGTTCATACTGAGCTAGGAGTTCCTACTGAGATCCAGCCTGGAAAACCTGTCCAATGGGTTTCCACTCCTCTCTCTAGGCTTGCTGATCAGGCTTCCATTCATATTCAACTTGCATCTCTTTCAAAGAATAACCACCAACTTCATTGTAATTGGCTAATTCAAAGTAGGAAGGCCAGCTTTTATGTAAATCAACCTCTACACATAGCCTTGCATAATTAACTCTAGACATGTTAGTAGTCAGTGTATCTAATATAAGCAGTTTTCCAACCAAACTTGCAATTCTACTTAGCCCCTCATTGTTCCAATATTCGTAAGGCACATTATAAAACCTAATCCAAACTAGTGTAAATCGTATTTCTTCATGTTCCCTAGCATTAAGACTCCATCTTTAAAAAAAGAGTGGCTTGCTTTGAACATGCCAAGGACCTTTTTCAAGGAACGCTTTCATATCATATTTAGAATCAAACTTAAAAATAAAATGATTAGAACTTGTAATCAACGTCTTCATTAGACCATACGGATGCCAAGATTTTGACAGAATATCTTGAACTACAAGAAAGGCTGGCTGCTTAACGATGAAAAAACCAATGAGAGTTTATTTGAGTTTACCAGCTCCTTTTCGAGCTAGCTCCATCGCAAAGATTCTGTTATTTTTCAACTCTAGTGGATAGTAATTTAAGGTTTTTACCTTAGTAGGGATGGCCACCATGTGCAATACCACTGATTTCCAAGTTTTTAAAGGTAAGGATCGCTTCAAGACTGCTGGATCATATCTAGCCAATTCATTTGGGTCACTTGGCTCAATAGCAAAATTAGGGTTTGAAGAGGTCAATTAGGAAGGGCTTCGATGAAGGCTGGGGTTTAGACAAAGGCTTAGGTTAAGGTTAAGATTGGAATTTAAAGACGAGGGGTTTTTGGCCTTAAGGGTATCAAAAGGTGGAATTGGAATATTAGGGTTCAGGTTTTGGATATTAGGGTTAGCGGCCATGTTTTCATAGTAAAAGGTTAGGGTAGAGTGTTTTGAAGGAGTGGTGGTTATTGAAGATCGATTAGGGGATCAAGAGATGGTCGATTGAGAAAAGGAAATTATCGACAGAAAAGGAGTAGGCGGGTTTAGGGGTTGGGACGCAACAAGTGAGGTTTTTGAGGGAGAAGGATGGGGTGGACCATAACTCGATCAAAGGGAAGGAGAAAAAGCCATCAGGAGAAGGCATGCCATAACCGACACACAACCTAATGAAGAAACAAAAGATATACGCTCTCTCTTCGCTCTTTCTCTCTCATCTCTTCTTATTCTCTAAAAAGATTTTTTTTGAAATGCTTGGAATAACATGTGAAAAAAAGAAAGAAAAGAAAAGAGTGAAAAAAGAAAAGAACAAGGGAAAAGAGAGTAAATTGCAAAAAATGTGTTTGTCTTATTGCATGTTGTGAATAAATTAAGCAATTCTCACTCCGTTAACTTCAACCCAGTGAAGGTAGAAGCTATGATTGATGTTAATAGCCATTTGAGATGGTGATCTAACCTAGTAACTAGAGGTCTTCACGATAAAATGTTCACCTTCATGTCAAAAAGTTAGATGTGTGTGTGTATTGAAATTAGTGAATTAAGTTAAAAGCATTGATGGTTTTTATTGTACTCAATTAACCATTGACTTTTAATTGAAATTGTTTGAGTGAAGCGTTTGAATCATTGCTTGAAAATAACTAATAATTCAAGTGTAGGGTATTTGATAGGGATAAATTTAGTTAAGTTTTAGTATATGAAATCATCTCTATTCTTGGTATAAATTTGCTCAATTTATGCCATATTGTGATAAATGGCAGGTTTGACGTGTTGACACAATTTTTGATTTAAAACAAGGCCAAAAGAGGAGTAAAGGCATATTGGAGCTGTTTAGAGCTGCTAGAAGATAAAAAACCGGTTGACTAATGTCCTATGTTTTAGTCGACTTAATGAATTTAAGTCGTTCGACCGAAGTGACAGTATAAAAAAAAGAATGAAACTACATCTTTCGCCTAAGGAGGCAATATAAAAAGAAGTGAAGGGCAGCAGATAGGAAGAAGCCCCCATTTTTCTTCTTAGTTAGCCGTTGCTCCCTTTAGGTTTCTTTAGGTTTTCTTCTTAATTTTTAGGTTATTTTTATGTATTTTTTATTCTTTCCATTGTTGCACCTCGTATTTCATATTTTAGATATTCATTACTTATTGTTCTTAGTATTTCTTTACTTTTTTGTATTTTATTGCTTTATTATGTATTTAGATGGAGTTTTGGCTTAAATATTGTGTTAAACCTTTAAATTTTATTAATATGATTGTGTTTTATTTAATTTTCAGCCTTATTTTCTTTATTTAGTTATCATGTTCTGCATTTATATTAGATTTTGCATATTTTCAACTTGTATTTTGGTTTATTTTTGTGATGCTAGGTTAGGTTTCTTGTGAGTTAAAAGATATTGATGGAATAATGACTTTATAACTGTGAGAATTGATTAAGAATGAATTGGGTATTGTGTTTTAGATCAAGGTTGAATTGGAAGTCTAGTTAAATGACATGAATTAGGGATTAATGCATAAAATTGGTCATTCTAAGTATAATTTCTAATTCAATTGCTAGAAATAAGCTTGTGATATCTAATAATCCTAGTGATTTTTATAGGTAGCAATAGTCTGATTAAATTTATTAGTGAACTTAATCAACTTAGCCTAAGATTCCAGTTCTCTAAGTTACATAATTCGAGTTTGTGAGATTGTGACTTAGGTTAGCTATCCCGAGTATATTAATGTTGTCACGCCATTAAATTTAGAGAGCTTATTATAAGTTGTCTCGTAGTTAGGGATAAGTTTTCTGTTCAAATTGTTATACAATATTCCATAAACCTCAGATGTCATGTAATAAGTTGGGAAATAAGAAAAAAATTATTTAAACAAGTTAAGAATTTGGTGCAAAAAATTTAAAACCGTTATTTAAATTTCATATCTTGTGTTCTGATTAATATATTGTTTTAATATAATTTTCAACTAAGGTAATGCTAGTAA
>JAOXYD010024965.1:0-14418 GCA_028565735.1 Pinacopodium congolense | reverse complement strand
GCTTTTAACCATAGTGCCTTTTAGCTTTAACAAGTTAGAGAAAAAGTGGGACTGTTTGTCTTTAATGTAAGCTTCCCCCCATAAAATTTTACCTTGCCACTTAAATTTGAATTTTGGACCCCATTTATGTCATTCTTAGTAATATCACAGTTCTAATCATACAAAGATGACAGATTACTCAGGACTTTACCAAAAACTGCCACCTTAATTAGTCCTTCAAAGTCTTTTCACCATTTGACAAACACCGTGCATGATCACTTGCTTTTCCAGTGTATAGCAGCAGAAGAGAAGTGTAGGAGCAGAGCTATTAACTTCCAGGCCGTTGCACCTCTTTGTATTTAAATGAGTTTGTAGTTCAAAAAGAGGTATATAAGAAATATCCCCATTTGTTTCATTATTTGTTGTGATTTTTAGTGGATAACTCCTGAGGATCTAGGTAGATTAATTACATTTCAAAGAGAGACGATCAGACGAATGCAGGAAAATTTCATCTTTAAACATCTCACCTACCTTATCAGTACTCTTCTAGATATCAAAAGTTGGAGGAAACTATTTCTGGCTCTTCGTTCCATCAACTTGGCCGGAAGAATCATCTTGTAATACATTACTTGTGCTGGGGAGATTACTCCATATAGTCATAACAGAAGGCTTTCTATAGTATCTAATCCGACACACATCTTACGCATGTTTTGCACTCCGAGATTTAATCTTGAGCTATCAAAAGGCAGAAGTGAGGAAGTGCCTTTTTTGTTTCCAAATTTTGCAATGACACACTTTTCCTACTCGAATCATTTTCAGGTGATAGAAATTCCGACTCTTGTGGAAATTTTCCAATTCCGCCATTAGATACTTTAGCTGAAGCCTGATTCTCAACCACAGCAATTAGGTTGGACATTCCAGTATCAACTGCATTTCCAACAACTAATATTTCTGTAATAGAACTGCCTCTTGAAACAACTTGGTCATCAACATCTATATCAATTGAATTGGTCATAATTTTTGGCGGGAAGGATGTCGAAGACTCTGTTTTATGACTGTGCACATCACAAGAAAATTAGAATAAAAGAGGATTCAAATAGGAATTTGCTACTTTATAGTGATGGAGGCAACGCTAAAGGTTTGCGAGGACAACACTACAGACTAGATGGGACGACCTGGTGGCACCATAAGCTGGGTGTGAAAAGACGATGCTAGAAACATGTTGCCTTTGCTTTCGTCCAATTATCAAGACAAACATGAGGATACGTAGGTAATTTAATTTTTAAAATTAAGTTCAAACCTATTATGTTATTTAATTATTTCCTTATAATTTATATATGATTGTCATATATTTTAATTCATTTAACTTTATATTTTTATATTTAACTTATTATATTTGACATTTTTTAATTTCAAATTTCAAAATTTTAAATTTGAAATTAATAAAATAATGATTATGGTTAAACCAACAGTAAACCGTCGGTTAAATCCTAACCGACAGTTTTGAAACCGTAACTTAAACCGTGCACTTGCGTCAAGGTTAAAGTTTATAGATTTTCATAAACCGTAACCGGCGGTTTGTAACCGTACCCGGCGGTTTATTAACCGTGATCAGGCCTACAATCAACTATCTAAAATTAATATATATATATATATATATATATTGTTAGCACACACGAGGCAGTGCCCATTAAACGAATCTGCAGATGGGGAATATTTTATGACTGTTAAAGTAGAAAGAAGCAATTGTAGCCGGTTCTGTATAGAGTGTCACGGGCTTAGTCTTTTCTCATCAATGAATGTGTAATACTCGTAAATTTTATGATTTGATATCGTCTACCTCAGTTTGAATGCTAGTTCAACCTTTTGTAAGTATTATTTAAGAGTATTTTGATCAAATACTTGACAGAAGCTATATAATGAGAAAGATGACAAAAAATACAAGTAGTTTGGAAAATTTGAAAAGTTTTCTTTACAAGTAAAGACCTTTATCTTTTATATAGTCCTTCACCTTATCAATGGACAGTGAGGATCTATTCGATCTAACGGTTATAATGAATCTCTAGAATGTTCTACCACCTATTCTCACTTATCCCTACTTACCACATTAATTAGAAGTGGAGCTTAGAGCCTCCTATCTACTCTGGATGTGTGGACAGTTTTCTAGAGAATTTCGGATCTTTCCTTTTGAACCTTGCATTTCGGTAGGTTGAACTGTTACACTGTGACATCTTCCCCCATTTAACCTAGCAACTCTCTCGTTGTTTTGGTCTCACATATCCATTGTACTGCTTTATGTTTTCCTTCCTCAACCATGGCCTCCTTGGCTCGATCAATTGCTTGCCTTCGGTAGTACTATTTTTATGCCCGAATCGACGTGTCCTTACTCGACTTGCCAATTCTCTCGAACTCATGACTTGTGGGTTATGCTCCTTCATCACCTTGAAGAAATTCATCAAAGGGCTTCTCGAACTTGTGATGGCTCTCAAAGTTGCCTTTCCTCGAGCATCCTCTTCTATAGTTGCTCCTTTCAGCTTTGACTTCATCACCAAGTCACATGATGCCATGAAAGCTTGCCAACTTGTTTGCTTCTATGTGATCTTCGGTCAGTTGAGGATGTGGCTCCATACCACTTGTCATGGGCTTGGTCTTTTATCACCAATGAACGTGCAACACTTGCAAACTCCACGATTCGGGATCACCTACCTCAGCTTGAATGCTAGTTTAGCCTCCCACAAGTACTACTTAAGGGTACTATGATCGAACACTTAGCGGAAGTTATATAATGAGAAAGATGACAAAGAACACAAGTAGCTTGGAGAGCTTGGAGAGCTTCTTTATTACTTCAATCAAAGAAAGCTATATACTTAGAGAGAGAATATAAATGAGAGGATATAAGGGATGCTTTACAAGTGAAGACCTTGTCCCTTATATAGTCCTTCACCTCCTCAATGGACGGTGAGGATCTATTCGTTCCAACGGCTACAATGAATTTCTAGAATATTCTACCACCTACTCTCACTTACCCCCACTTATCACATTAACTACAAGTGGGGCTCAAAGCCTCCTACTTACTCTAGATGTGTGGAGAGTCTTCTAGAGAATTCCGGGTCTTTCCTTCTGAACCTCGCATTTCGTTAAGCCAAACTGTCACACAGTGACAAAGGATACAAAGGTAATTATAATCTCATATTTCAAACATCATAAATATCCAAATTATTACAATATGATTAACTCATATCAGCAATTTTATTCGAATAATTTTTTAAAATTATAAATTAGTCTTTTAATTTTATAAAATTTATAAATAGTTCTTAAATATGTTATGTTATATAAATTTTAATTTAACTTTAAGTTTGTCCTAAAAAATTAATAATAGTATAAATATAATATAATAATAAATTGATTAATTATTTTTAAGATAATTAATAAATTAGTTATAATCACGAACTCTTTTCTTTTTATTTTATTAAAAAATTAAAAATATAAATATAAGTTAATAAAATCTTTAATGTATTAACTAAATTTAGATTAATTAGAGATTAAAAATAAAAATCAAATTGAATTTTTAATTAAAATAATTATAAATTAAAGAGAAGCACTGGAGCCGTCGTGCAGGGGAGAAGGCTTCTCAGCTTCTGGCACTGACGGTAGGGAGACATGATCGTGGTAAAGAGAAGCACTGATTCCTGGTGGTGAAGATCTTAAGACGTCACGCAGAGGAGAAGATTTCTCAGCTTCTAGCGTAGACGGTGGAGAGAGGTGATGGTGGTGGAGAGATGCATTGACTCTTGGTGGTGAAGATCTTAAGATGTCGCGCAGAGGAGAAGGCTTCTAGCGCTGGTTTAGGCACTGGTCGTTGGAATTGGCGCAATGGAGAAATTGATTTGGCAGAGGAAAAGACAGCGATGAATGGTGAACGATAAGCGGCGAAGGCGAGACAGGATGCATGAGTCGAGAGAGGAGAATAAAAAAATGAAAAAACAAAGGTAAGTGTCAGGTGGGTCTCGGGTGGGAGGGCCCTCGGAGGGGGGGTTGGCTTTTCTGAAATTTTTTGAAATTTGTAGTTTAGTCCCTAATATATTATCAAAAACACAATACCGGTCGGTACCAACCGAAATCACTGGTATTAACCGATATTGTTCTCCAAAACGGTAAGCTCTTATACCGTTCCATTTCTGCGCTGGTACCAACTGAAATGGAACGATATTTTACACCTTGTTTGAAACACCTAATCATGTATATGTTTAAGGAAATCACATCTCTTTTTCCCTTAGTAGGTCAACAAGCATAGATGCGACGATGATGTGTTCAATCATAATGTCACCATTTTTAACGTCATCTCTAACAGTTGGATAGTTGATATCTAAGTGCTTCAATGTGCCAGAGTTCTTGTCTTCGAATAAATAACAACCACACTATTCTCACAATATGTAGCTAGTGGTCGACATATAGTATTAGCTATCGTAAGTTTTGAAATAAAATTTCTTAACCATATAGCCTTTACTATCACACAATAACTTGTTATAAACTCTTTAGGCATTATGGATGAAGCTGCGATAGTCTATTTGACACTGTTTCAAGAAATTACATCTTTATCTATATATGAAATTATATCCATAAGTTGACTTTAAATCATTTAGACAGCCACCAAAATCAGAGTTTGTATAAGCAACTAGCTTAAGACCAAACTCTCCTAAAAATCAGCATGTAATTTTCTTTTTCTTTGCAAGTATCTTAACACCACCTTAACTGTAACCTCATGATCGTGTCCCAAAGTCATATTGAAATTTGACCAAAACGTTCATAATGCAAACAATGCCTAGCCTTGTGCAAACATGAATCCACATCAAATTGCCCATAAGACTAACACATGAGCATGTGTTATAAACTCTATATCCACATCATTACTTGGCATTGTCTTTCACTTAGCCTATCCCTCTTGAGAACTAACACTTTCTTAGGTTGCAATCTTCTAGGTCAAAAGTTTTTAAAACATCTTATTTAACTCTTTTAATGATAAGATAAAAGAAACTTTTCTAAGATGCTTCATGTTAAATTTTCTTGATAACGTGATCTTAGTCTCATACATAATCCTAAAATTCACGACTAACTAGTAAAATATGATCAATATATAATACATGAAACATGAACTTGGTTGTTTTAAAAAAAAACTTTCGTCTCCTTTACACACGTACAAAGATGATTTTCTAGTTTCTACAAGTAAAGTTGGTTAGGGTTTATAAGATATGTCAGGAGAGATGTCCCTAACACTTCGAATAACTTTTAAATAAAAACAATGATAAAAGGATTAAAAAATTTAGAAATAGAGTCTCCATCCTACCTTATAAAGAAAAGATAGGATAAAATTCTAACGAAAGGAACTACTGATAAACGAAAAAAAAGTTTGAGGGCTGGGTGTAAAATGGGGATAAGGGTTGGGTGTAAAATGGGGATAAGTGTTATACATCTCGTTTTGCTTACTCAAGTTGTTACTTAGATCTTTCTTAAATTTTAGTCATTTATAGAGTATTTAATAGAGAATGGATATGAAATGGAAAATTTTCATTTGTTCTTAAGACATGACGTATGACTGAAAAAAACTATGAGGTAAATAATTAAAATGAATTCTAAAAGATATTCATTGATTTATAAAGAAAAGGAAAACTCAATGAAAATACCTTAACCCAAATGTGAAAAGGTTTCTCTAAGTAAAAGTAAATTTTCTTTAATAAAAATCAAATGATTTGAGAAATTTGAAGACAAATGTATTTATTTTAAAGAAAAATAAGTTAATTTTAAAAGGACATGGGGTTCTAAAAAAGGAGATGAATAATATGGACCTTGATTTGAGAATTACAATGAATTAATAAAAAGATGAATTGGTTAGGATTTTATTAAAATTTGAATGAGGAAAATTAAAAGAAAAGTTTGAAATAAATAACTTAGCCTTTTCTATTTAAGAAGGCAAAATATCCATTTAGACCCTAGGGTTATCTAGGAATTTGGGTTAGACTCCAAGGTTTCAATGTGTCTAAGACAAACCCTAATATTTCCAAAACGTTAAAAAATAACCCTGAGATTTGACAAACTTTTAAAAAAGACCCCTTTGTTAACTATCATTGTAAAGTACCACGTGACACCTAAAAAATTTTTAAAAAAATTTACAACTGGGCCCAACATGCCAACATGACTCCACGCTGGCAGTGGGGCCCGTTGTTAAGGCCCACCCCCTCCCTAAACCAAAACTCAACGTTTTGGTCTAGGGTTTTAGACGAATAGGCAGTAGCTTTCTCCTCTGTCGATTTCTTATGCGTTTTACGTCCAGCGTTTCTCCCAATAAAGAGGCGCATCCATTCTCCTCTACTGGTGCTCACTACATTTAAGCTTTCATTTTCCCAAACAAAGAGCCACAACAGTGATCTTCTAATCTAACTCCTTTGATGCGTCTTCTCCTTCGCCGGCGCAACCATGAGATTCCTTTCGTAAACGTGTAAGCTTCTTCATTTGGTATTTGATTTTTCTCTTTACTGTTTACACTCTCCCTCTCTGTTTCGTAGGTATCAACAAAATAGAAAATTTTAACATTCCGAAAACCATAAACTAAGACTCTCCACTATCTTTTTGAAATTTTCCAACCTTGAAGTTGTTGAAAGTAGAGATAAATAGATAAAGAAATGAAGATAAATAGGTAAACATAGTGTATAGGGGAAATGAGCATGATGTAGTGTGCTTTCCTTGGTCAAGTCGCCATGTGATATACCTGATATATTCATTCTTCTTTCTGGCAAAAAAGGAGTGATTAGTTGACTCAAAGAGGTGGACCATAACAGACCCCAAAGAGCTGCACCACTAATTTATCAGTTCTCCATTTCTTGTTAGCTTCCATTTTATGCTTGTATTAAAGGTATTGTTACTATTGTTTTGTGGACCAATATTTCCCCTATTTGCCTCATTTATTTATGTTATTCATGATACATGTGGATTATTCTTTAGCTTTTTAGTTCCTAGATGCACTTTGTTTTCCTGTTTGTGTGTGCTTTTAATCATTCAATTATTTTTCCTAGGAATTAGGGATAAATGTTGATTATCATTTTAATGTTTAGCTGTTTGTTGTCTATTATTTTCTTCCATCGGTTTTCCTTGTAGTACTACTACATATTGAATAAGAGAGATACCTCTCATTTTTTATATATACATATGTATTATATTTGCCCTTTTCACATAAAATATTCCTAGTTTACTTGTACATGTGCGAGCCAATGTGTACCTATAATAATTATTAACTAGTGTGTCTGTGTTATACTATGTATTGTATGAATCAATTATTGGTTAACTATTTCATCTTTATGGTTAAATATTTCAGATCCTAACACATATGTATTAGGTAATGTAAGGCCTCAACATATACTCTAGAAGTATTATAGTATGTCTAAGGTGCATTAAGAAGTGAACATAACAAATGAATTAATATAATGGTATTTAATGTAAAAGATTTGGGTAAATGGGTAATGTGTTCATTTTGACAAGAACAAACCTCGGTAATTTGGCCATATCTTGGTATGTATACCTCTAAATTGGATCACTCTAATTAGGAATTAATCTAGAGACATAAATCTAAAACTTTTATAATGGAACTGAAATTTTATTATGCCTATAAAGTTTTTGAATTCTAGCTTGAAATTGAGTTATGGCTATTGTCTCTGTTTTTGAACAACCTATGGTGTTTTGGGTATAATTCCCAAAATAATTAATCAAATTGTATGAAATTTATGACATTAGAAACTTAAGACATAAGGGAATGAAATTAATTGATAAGGTTGCAAGCCAACATGGGAAGTAAAAGAAGAAGAAGAAGGACCAATATGCAGTTTTTCTAAAAGTTAACATATAGACCAATTGGATTAAGGAATGTGTGGACTAATTGGATTAAGGCATGTGTGACCAATAATAATAAAGCATATGTATGGGTCTTGATAGTTCTGGAATGGGATATGGAGAGGGGGTGCATGGCATTCTAAGTTTAGATTTTCTCCTTTCCATTTCACCTTCTTCATCCCATCATTTTTCATGTAAGAATAGATGGAAATTAAGTTAGTGAGTTAAGCAAAGCCAAAGAGAAAGGTAAGAAAAGGCAATAGAAGGTCTGCTTTTTCAAATTTTAGGTTTGGTACTTCACTTAATTTATGTGAAATTGTTGCTGGGATGTTGCTTTGGTGTTATCTTAGTTAGAATTGGTTAAATATGACAAGAGAGTATTATATAATAAAAATTTGTCCAAGGTTTGTTTGAGTCAGTCACGTTGTTTGAGACATAAATAAGCATAAAGACCCTCAAATTGTGTAATTTTAGTTGCATATGAAACCTAGACATAAAGGTAAATATCTCTAGCAGAGACCTTGATTTAATTATGGCTTTATGACCTTGGAAATTAAGATAAAAAAAGGTAATCTAATGCTGCCCCTGTTTTGGAGCAACTTGTGATAGTTTGCTTATATCTTATGATTTAGAACTCCCAATGATTTGATTGTTGATGCTATAGCAACTACATACAAAAGGGAAAAAATGTCTAGAAGACCTCGAAACCTAGTTCTGACTTTTCATATATGCATATTAAGGAACAAGTAGCGGTATGATTAGAAAGAAATTATGGGGACCGTGGCATTGTTTTTGTTTCTGATTTATTTTTTTACCGACTCTTATCCCAATATTTTTGAGTATGTATGAGACCTTTAAAACACTTTCAAATCAATTTAGTAGGACTTATCATGTGTGAATTGGGTGATTGAACAATGAAATTTAAGATTGAGCATAACGCATTCCAGACATATATACAATTTATGACCTGAAATATATTTCATATGATTTGTTGATATATGAATTGTGAAATTTGCAAATGGTTAAAGGAAATGTTATACTGCCTGCTCTATTATCTTAGTTGTGGATAGATAGGTATGCCTATAGGGTTACAGTGCAGCTACTACAATTTGACACCATTGGTGTCCACAGTGTGATACCTTCAGGTATCTATAATTTGATACCTTATGGTATCCACAGTTTGATACCTTTGGGTATCCACAGCGCCCGTTATCCACACTCATAGAAAATGTGCAGGCCTAACACAGAAAAATAAAGTAAAGAGATATTAAAAAAAAATAGTATCACAACATAAATAATTAGTATATGAATGAGCATTTCCATTTGTATTGATAATTTGTATCATTGAGTATTGAATATCAATGTTCGAGTCTTGAAGGTGAATTTATGGTATATAAAACAAAAATATATATGTATGTGTTTGGTAGATGACTGCTGTGAGTGATCATCCAAACTAAGCATTTCCCCACTAAGCTTTCAAGTTTAGCACGGGTGTTAATCTGTATAGGTCTAAGTCATAGGAGTGAGGGACAGGGGACATCTGCAAGGACCAAGGCCAACAGTTAGAAAAAAAAGTACTTTTGGAATGCGTTTTTTTAGCTACATATGATTGTACATATAATGGGTAAATGAAGTTGTATGTTTTCTTTTGGGTTATCATGTAAATGAAAAACAGAAAAAATATGTTTTACTACTGTTAAATAGCAATGTTAAGTATCGGGTACTTTTGTAATACATATATATATATATATATATATAGTATTGAATCAAAATGCACGTTGTGAATGTATGTATAGGAAAGTGGTTGTCTTATGTATGGATAGTTGTAAGTTCTGTATAGGGTGTATTACAGGCAATGAGGGATCATTTCAATTTTATAGTACCAGGAATTTGAAAAAAAAGGACCATAATCCTTCAAAGACAATTCACTCAATTCTAACCATCTAGTTTAATATAGTTCAACTTGCTAACCTCTAACTAAAGTTGAACTGATAAAGAAAGGAATTGGAGATGGAAGAAGTAAGTTTGAAGTCATTCTCATAAGGCTAACACATTATTAAATTAAATCATTCTCATAAGGTTAACATATTATTAAATTAATTAGGTTATAGTAATAATAGTTCCACTGTCAAGACCAACAACATGTGGTTTGAGTATGCTAGATTGAATATCTTAGTTTTTGGTTGAATAATTATTTAAACTTTCGATCAAACTGTATATGCATGTTCTCTACATTGAAAAAGGGACATGATAAAAATAGTTACATACTCACCAAAGGGACATGAAAAGGGCAAGTTGGAAAAATTAACCTAATAAAAACTAATAATGTGATAAATGCTGCAATATACCCACTATTGCAAAACCCATTTCTAAAATATCCACCTGATGATAATGACATTTTGCAAAGTAATAATAGTGCATATAGTATTTCAGTTAACATTTTTAAACTATGAGATGTTCAGCTAGTATTTCAGTTAACAATTTTCTTTGTAGTAATATTGCATATAGTCTTTTGTAAGCTTAGTAATTACACCAGTTTAATTTAAGTGACATCACAATTTAGAAATTTTACACCCATTAGATATTGAAGTAATTTTACAAATAAAATCTTTAAATATTTGGGTGCAATTTATTATTACAAAAAGTTTTAAATTCTTAGGTGTTAATGTTATAAGTATTCATTGTGTAATAAGTATCATTATAATTTTGTTAGAGTACTAAATAATATATGGGAACAATGTCATTTAGTATGTTAGGTCGGGCTTTTTTAAAAAACATAGCTTGTACATAACCTAACACTGAATTCTTACATGGTTCCTTTTCATGTTAAACTATTAGTCTTTTTCTTCAATTTGAATATTTTATTCAATATTTATGCCATAAGTGATAAATGGTATTATAAACTTCATTGTAGTTAGTATGCTAATATCTACAATTACATTTGTTGCAATTTGTAGTGTGCAAGTAATAGATAAGGACTGGGCACAGTTACAGGGCAAGTTTCTTCTAAATGGTTCCTTTAAAAGAGTATTTGTTTATATGAAAGGCCCACCTACAGGCACAGATATTCTTCTCAATAGTTTCATCATAAAGTACACAAAGAAAATCCCTCCCTCATTTCCTCAAGTTATTGAGGTTTATTGATAAGTAATTTAACAAATTAAAACTATAAAATAACAAATTGATTTGAAATAAATGAAAAATACATTTGTCAAACCTGTCCCGTAGTTTCATGGTCTTTTAACCATTTTTTCAATAATATATAGTTAAAGTTGATTGAAAGTTGCTTGTAATAACTTGGATACGTATTGTTGGTTATATCATTATTCAAGTTTTGATAAATTCAATTTTGACAACTATAGTGTACAAGTTGTCAATGGATAAATGTGCAATTATAAGGTTATTTCATGGTGGAAGGTTCGAGTCAGAACCTATATTTTCTTATGTAGATGGGGAATCTAAAATATTTAATAAGATTGATCTTAATTGTGTGAGTTGCATAGAAATACGTGAGATGACAAAGGGTTTAGGGTACGCTCAAGTTGACAAGGCTTATTACAAGGTCCTTAGTGAAGAGTTCAGTAAGTTGTTAAGGCTTATTGAGTCAAATAATGGCTGCATTAATTTAATAAACTTGATGAAAGATCATCGAAGTGTTGATGTGTATGTTACACATGACATCTATACACTAAATGACGATGTTTGTGAATATGAAGATGGTGAACAAAATCACTAAGAAGTAGTAAGAAGGTGCAATCAGGTTAAGATGTTTGTGACTATGAAGATGGTGAAAAAAATCACTACGAAGTAGTAAGAAGGGTGCAATCAGGTTAAGATGTTTGTGAATATGAAGATGGTGAACAAGATTAATATGAAGTAATAAGAAGGGTACAATTAGGTGAAGATGATTATTTTAATAATGAAATTGAATATGGTATAATTGACTTCTTAGTAAATATTCCAAATGACCATGAACTTGTTGAAATTAATTCAACGAATTATGGAAGCTCTGTAGATAGTGATGAGTATCCTAGTACAGAAGAGCTATGTGAATCTTTAAGAAGACCAAGTAGAATTAAAGGCTTGAACTAAGTGATGTAGCAATGGAGTGGTCATTAGGGATGAAATATGCAACTGCAAAGGAGTTTAAAGATGTTGTTGTTAAATATGTAGTTAAATCAGGATATAATGTGAAGTGGAAGAAGAGTGAGAGTAAATGGCTCAGGGTTGGATGTACTAACGAATTTCATTAGGAGTTGTGTGCTAATTATGATGAGAATGATAGATGCTTTAAAATAAAAACATACAATCTTGATCATATTTGTTACACAACAAACAAACTGAAAATGGTTTTTGCTAAGTTCTTAATGAGAAATTTTAGGGATAAAAAACTTGAGAAGTCTAGTATATCAATAGTCAAAATGGTGGAAGAGTATAGAGAAACATTAAATATATTTTTAACTTTGGAATGTGTAGAGTAGTGAAGAGGAGACTTAGAAAAGAGAGAGCTAAGGATTATATGAATGAATATGCCAAATTTCAAGGATATATACATGAACTAAAACATAGTAATCCTAGTTTTACAATTGAAATATAACTATCAAGGAGTAAGGAAACGAACTTGTTATATATAAGCATTGATTGATTTTTATGCTTATATATTGAGGAATAAATAATATTATTTGTTATGTATTTGTATTTATTGTAGTTCAAATGGTTATACATTTGTTTTGAAGTGATGAAAAAGGGATGGAGGCATTTGAGACCAATATTTAGGTTATGTAGTCAGTTTCTTAACTGTTTAAATATGTATTATGCATTTATTTTATTTAGGTTATGTATTTTTTTTATTTACTGGTTATTATAGATTACCCAATCAAATAATCTTAGACATATTGTTATGCCTAGCCAACAAAGTAGTGATGTAAGTTTCTCATCTGTGTTACTCTTTATTTCGAAATAGAGTGCTTTAGGTTATGTATTTTTTATTTTCTGGTTATTATGTGCAGGTTAGTTAACGTAACATTGTCCAAGGTAGCATCATTCCTAGCCAAAAAAGCAACATTGTTAGTCTCACCAACCATGATACGAAACCATTAATTTGTCATCAAAGTTTGGTTAACTTGCTTCCTATGGTACGCAAGTTGGTAGCTTAGCCAATAAGTTTAGATATGTGATCCCCATACATTCAAGTTGGCGTTTGAACCAAGGGGCCTCAAGTTTAAGGAATATCTAAGCATTACTTCTCAAAAATTACAAGTCGAAGCAAAAAAAAAGAAAAAGGAGAGCTTCATTGACAGAGAGGCGTCAAACATGTCAAGATCAAACATCTCAATGTTGTGCGTATGATGAAAGTAATGACTTATATCATCATAATAAATTATTTTTGATAAAATAATTTGGTTGTTTCTTAATTATTTGACAAGTAATTAACAAGGAAATACTATTATGGAGGATGTCTATTTTTGG
Organism: Pinacopodium congolense; assembly: GCA_028565735.1. Lineage (NCBI taxonomy): Eukaryota > Viridiplantae > Streptophyta > Magnoliopsida > Malpighiales > Erythroxylaceae > Pinacopodium > Pinacopodium congolense. The sequence continues at coordinate 1,092 of JAOXYD010024965.1, read as the reverse complement.
TTGATGCTGAATTTTTGGCAGGTAAATTAATGTTGATTTCTATATTGGTAGTTCATTTACATACATTTTCAGTTGTTGTGCTTCAGTTCATATCAGTTTGTTCTTGTTGTTGTCCATTTAATGTTGAGTTCTTTAATTCATATTGATTTTGAAGTTGTGTTAGTCTTTTTTCAACTGTTTTAAGTGTAACAAAGCTTAAAGAAAGGAGACTTAATATGTGGACCACCCATTTCCAACTACAAGTTTCAAAAACTTATACATGTGGACCACTTGTATCAAATTTTTGTATAAACAGTTATCATCAAAGCCACCTTTTGCATGTGCAACACTTGCATGTGGACTACCTGTTAGCAATTGGTGGAGAAACTAAACCATTGAACCATTTTGTACTTGTACTTACATAATCCGAACTTGTTAACATCTATCAAGATAGTGCTATTAACTTCCAAGTATATGTAAGCATTTAATTTCCTTTTAGTATATATATTGCACATTTGTTAACAATCTTTGTCACATTTATATAGTGAATTTCCATAAAATCTTAAGTTTAAGAGTGTAGGAAGCTAATGGCAAATGTTATTTTACTAGAAGACAAATCGATGTTTTCTTCAATTGATGGCTATGATATTTTGCTATATATTACTATTTCTTAAGTTCATGATATTAGACCAAGTACATGTAAAAAGTTTATACTAGAGAAGGTAATGGACATGTCCTTGTAAATCATAAATATTAATGCACAATTTCAAGATAGGCTGCTGCGTTTATATTTTATCGACTTTCTGTCAATATATTACCAACTGAGCTAAATTGCTAAAGTTTAAGGACAACACTATCCCAATAACTTACCATCTTTTGAATTAAAATCTTGCAACCAACTTTGTAAATATAGTACTCCATTATGCCAAAAACGAAGGCAACTGTTATGTACTCTAATTTTCCCATTGTTTGCACTCACACGTTTTCCACTCATAAATCATTCACATCAAATCTTTGAATGCAATGAAGATATAAAATAAGGAATAACCAACATATAAATTTATGTTTAGGTTAAGGATATCCAAGTTAATGTTTCATCCATAAAAGTCATAC
>JAOXYD010024945.1:0-14419 GCA_028565735.1 Pinacopodium congolense | reverse complement strand
TAATTATTGATAAAATAATAAATATTAATATTGATAATTACCAATAATAATAATAACTATTAAAATGTTTATCATTATTTGTAACTCTACATACCACTAATCAGACGGAATGGATGGCGGAGCAGAGGCGGAGGAGTCGACGGCAGACAGAGGCAGAGGAGTTTACAGCGGGATCTAGCGGCTCGAGTGGCGAGCAACAGCGGAGGAGTCAACAGCGTAGGATCTAGCGACGCGAGCAGAGGCGAGCATAGGCGAAGTGACTCGTGAATAGAAGCGGAGGAGTCAACGGCGGACGAAGGATCTGGCGGAACAAAGGCAGTGCGGTAAGGCAGAAGAGTCCACAACGAAGGTACGAAATCTGGCAGAGACGAAGAAAAAAAATACAACAACAAAATAGAGTTTAAAAAAACACAAGAAGAAATCAAAATGCAGCGACGAAACAGAGTAACGAAACTAAACATATTTTTGCTCTTCGGTTTCTTTGCCAACGAAAACAAAAACCGAAAACGGCAATAAGCAACGCTTCCAAATATCTTCTAAAAGATTTCCGCTCACAACAAAATGAAAAGTGATTAGAATGTTAATTGAATCGTAATTAGTCCAACAAAATTGTAGCATAAGCCATCATGCAAAGAAATTTGGTGCCGACATGTTTGTTTTGTTCCCAATTTCAACAATTTTTGATGAGATGTATTGCAACTTTAGCCTTAGGAATAAGAATTAAGATTAAAGGAAGGCATACTTTACCTTTCCGCTATTCTTAATATGTCAACATCTGGTTTTGGTTTTTTTTTCTTGGTTCTAAATTTCTTAGAGCATGTATCTTCTCTTTTCTAAGTTCAAAAAATTCTCAGCATTTCATTCCGATGAATTAGCGGTGATTAGAACTAGGCCTATATTTTAGACAGAAACATACACATATACATGCGACATCTTTTTAATTTTCCCACATGAACTAAGACGACTTAGAGAATAATGAAATGTGTATCACCGTTAATAAAGAAGTCACAATCAAAACGGAAATGTAGAAAATCCATGCAAATATATCTAAGTAGGCCTTAAAAATAATACGAAAAGAAATCGCATCAATAAGAATCAGCATCTAGTTTCCCATTTCAAAGGCTGGCCTTTTAAAAACGGCTCGCTTTTGGGCAAGATTTAGACAACCCCACAAAAATGTCTCTTAGCTACCTCTTCAGTATTCCTTAATCTCGCATGACTCATCATTTCCTCAACAACCTACCTTCCCATTCTCGTAACCTCTCTTTGCAATTCATCTCATATGCCATAATTCATCAACCCCGCATCTCCATGGCCGATAAGCTACCTATAGGTACTTGGTTTGTCATCATATTCTTCATGTTTTCTGCCTATCATTTTGCAGTAACATTCAAGGGACTACTTCAGGCCGAAATTCTCGCCAGCTTAAAAAGTCTTCGTAACAATAATGATCATGTCACTCTAAGAAACTGTAGCATAATAGTGCACATTGGGAAGGTCCAGGGTGCAACAATGACGGTATCATATTCAAATTGTTGCCACCAAACAAGGGCCTAACGGGCATGGTCGCTACAGACACATGGATTCAATCGAAGTCATTGAGAAACTTAAACCTGAGAAGAATAGATTCAAGGGTCTATTTATTGGGAAATCAAGATGCGATCCAATTGTGCTTCGAATTTTTAATAGTTAAGATCATTTCAAATTTTATATCATGATTAAATTATAAATATAATAAAAAATGAAATATAGATATTACTTACTATGAAGATTGGTCTTTCTTCATACAACTCCCCTTAAATCACAAATCCACATTTTATAGGAAAATCACAAAGTCACATACGTGTATAGCCTTTCACAGTATCAACACAAATATGTTCATAAAACTCTATAAATGATGGAAGAGATGATTAAGTTAAGAATGCTAACTCTCATAAAGTGTACGCCTATTTATAATAGGGTTTGAAGTTTTTAATAAATTAATTGAAATAAAATATTAATTTCAATTAATTAGAATTAGAATTAATTCTAATTACATACCATTTAGGCTCAATTAAGATTCAACATCTAATATTTATCCATATTTACCAAATACTTCATATTTAACCTTAAAGTTCATCAAATTTTGTAATCAAATCCAATTTAATCAAATTACTTTTTTCTCTTTTCAACCATTCTTTGAGTATGATCTACTAGGTTCTTAATATGTTGACAATATATACAAATTATAATCCTAGATTGTATTTAAGATTAGATAAATTAAACTCCTTTAATTACCTTTAATTCTCTAATTAAATGATTTGCATTTTAAAATCAAGATTGACATCTATTAATAAATCATGACTAACGAAATAATAGGAATATCAAAGTGGTTAACTAACCATTTTGTACATGATTTTTCTATATAATTCAATACTTTTATTATATGATATTCATATTAGCCAAAAAGTACAAAATTAGTATATATATATATATTCTATTTGAGTCTAATCATATTAGTTCTCTATTATTAATAGATGATTTTTTTAGTGACATTTAAAACTATTTTCAAAATATCATTCTACCTTCACTAAATATTTTTTAAATCAATAATGACAAAAGAGAGCATTCTTCATAATCATTTTAAGGAGACAAATTCTTGATGTCACTTAACTACCTCCATATAGTTTATAAGTAGTATTAAAATATAACAATCCTTATATAAGATACTTTAGAGATCTTAAGTAAAGGGATCATGTTGTTGGTTAGATGACTTAAGTTTTTGAAATTTTTTTACTTTGAATCTAACTAATGCATAGGCAAATGCAGTTATCGATCAAGTAATATAATATAGTGTTTTTATGACTCAAACCGTCGATTCAACAGGAAAATTCTATAATTATTAGGTCAATTAGCTTACAATTATGTAGTAAATTCCAAAAAAAATGATTTAAAAGTTGGAAATGCTAATTTAACTTAACTTGGTTCAAACAATGTAAAATGACTTCTAAATTGTTTTCAAAAATTACCAAATTATGGATATTAGCTAAGGAATAGTTTTTTAATGAATTAATTTAGCAATTAACATTTTTAGGGGCTAATTTAGAGTATCTTCACAAATTTAAGAAAAAGTTATACTTAAGACTATGCTTTTTCTCTATTAATCATAATTTAAAGCTTAGTCATGCATCAAATTAAGTTAATAAGCTTAAGGATCAGGAAGTTAGCTTCTAGAATTCTAATCTTAGAACTTAAACTCTCACAAATAATCAAGATTTGGTTATATAATGATTAATTTTTGTTATTTATTAATTTTTTCAATAATCTAAGTTGTTTTATCAAGTTTTAGATCATCTTTTCTTAAGTGACCATCATAAAACCAGATGGTTCAGCCCTTAAATAAACAAAATCAATCCCTTAATCATGCACAAAAACTCACTTAATTCATTTATGCATCGATCTTTAGTTGAAAATTGATTCAACCACACATCTTAACCAAAACACACAAAACATGCATCTTTAGCAACATACTTTAATTAATCACAAACACAAGAGACACACAAATCATGCATCTTTAGAAACATACTTTAATTAATCACAAACACAAGAGATTAATTACAAGTGTTTGAATGCTAAGAACGTTAAGAGCACTAAAGAGAAGAATTAAGGAAGAATGAAGAGGGTTCTAAATCTGATCTCCTCTCAATTATGACATGTCCATCATGTTTTTCCCCTCTTCAGAAGCTTAAGGACCTCACACTTGGTCTTTCTCAAATAGGGGAATTAATTTGAAGCATGCCTTAGTTGAAATCTTTAAGATTTTGTAGAGATTTTTCTAGATGCTAATACGGTGAGTTGACTTGGAGGTCTATAGTGGGATGTTGAATCAGCATATATATCATGATGTTGTATACCTCTGTGCGAGTCTCTATAACATCTACATAGGTCTGTCCAGACCTACATAGGTGTTTTAGAGAGTGGCAATTTTTCATAGTCTTTGCATAATTCTTTAATTAATCTCCATTTCCTATAAAATAAACAATTTTAATAAAAATTAAACATATAAACATGAAATTAGAGGTCAAAACATTAAAAATATCTAGTAAAAACACAATCAATTTGACCCTTATTAAATCACTTATAAAATCATTATGATGAGAATTTTTATAAATACAATATTCCATATTAAATTCTCATATGGGATTATTATAGCCAACTTACTATCCAACAAGCATTGACATATTTAGGTTTCTTCATACTGTAGTCTATGAGGTTCATTACTTCTTAAAAAAAGCAAATATGTGTTAGTCTTAATAGAGAAAATAATTAGGAACAATTTAGAAAGATCATCTAATTATAATATTAATCTGATAATTATAATTGCATCATAATTTTATTATAATGTGCATCTATCTCATGAAATTATCTTATGAATTGGTAAACTAAACAAGTATGCATACAATAAATAATTCATTTAATTAGTTATAGCACAAATTTATAACCAATCCATTAGTTATAGTGAATAAGTCAACAATCTCCCATTTGGACTAAACCACTCACGAAAGTATCTTAGACCACATCATTATATGACGTTCATATTATTATTGGGATAATAGTTGTAAGCCCAACGATACCCAAGAGGGGGGGTGAATTAGGTATTTAAAAATTTCTTACTAAATTAAACAAAATAAACAACTTACCCCAATTTTAACTATATAAATTGCTAAACCAAAATTCAACCGATAATGATACATTATACTTATGCAAATTCAATCAAGTTCAATCAATAATAAATAAACACAATTGCATAAATGTAAAGAGGATAAGGAAGGAGATGAACACCAAGATTTATAGAGATTCACTTACTCTAAAGATAGACTACGTCCTCTCTCCAACTACTTATTAAAAATTTCACTAAAAACAATCTTACTTAGGGAGAAGAATAACCTTTACAACTATCTTGTTCATAAGGATCAAGAGCAACCTACTCAATCATATTTGTCAAGGGTTAAGAGGAACCCAAAATCGTATTTTCTAATGGGATAAGAATAATCTTTACAATCTTCCTTTAAGTGGGTGAAGAGTAACCCTTTAAATACAACTGAAATTTAACAAATTATTATTCACAAAATAGCCCCTAAACTTAGGCTACCAAAGCCTCAAACTAGGCTTATATAACTCAACAAACATTTTATCGAAATCAATGTAAGATAAGGGTTCAAATGCAATCAATGCAATAAATATACCTTATGCATTTCTTAATGTTCATACAATGTCCAATTTCAAAAGTGATACCAATTGAAAAGAAATGATATCACTTTTAAAACATGATTCCAATTGTAAGAATCTGATGCCAATTGATACCAACTGTAAGAATATGATACCAATTGAAAATTGAAAAATATGATAACAATTGTAAAAATCCTTAAGAATCTTATACCAATTGATGAAGATTAAAAAATTATGCACTTTATTACCAATTAAAAATATTAATTGAAAATAACATTTGTAAATGATATTTTCCAAAACTTCTACAAAAATACATTTCCAAAATATATAACAATTTTAATGCAATGTATCAAGTTAAAATATTCTAATGACATAAGGACTCTCCCAAAACACATAAATCCATTTTTCAATCTAAAACACATATAGTAAGGCCAGCATTATCAAATCAAACACAAATATTCAAAAACCAAGTTAAGCTATAGTTTATCAAATAAGAACATAGAAGTACCTCTTTTTATGTCACCTATTAAAACCAAATCTTCACTTCTCACTTGGTTGAACAATTTAGCTTCTTGGTAAGCTCATGAGAGGACTTATAGTGATCTTTCCATTATTACCAAGTTGGATTACCACTTTCTTATTTCCTTGCTTGACACCAAATTTGCACTAATAGATATTGACCTATAAAACAAAGAACTAATAAACTTCAGGTACCTATATTAACTTGGGTCCTTAGAGATTAGTATTAGAAATGATCTCTAGCCATATTTTTAAGGGATTCTTAAACATTTTTTATTTAATAAAACAAAAATTCCAACATGTCTAACTTTACCATAACAATTACAAATACATGACACATTATGCATATGGTCATATAACCTATGATCTTGATACCTAAATGCATTTTTCCTAGAATGATAACCATGCATATGATGAATATAGGAATGCATCACCTCAATATGCCTAATATGAGACCTAAGTGCATTTCTAGGTCTGATATCTTTAAATTCTTTTCCTTGATGACAATTGTGCCTAGAATATGAATGAAACGTGTTTTATGGCCTAGAATGAGTATGAGAGTTATTTTTAGATATTTAGGAATGCTTTTTTAGTGCTTGAATGTGAGTTAGCCAAAATTACTACCTATATAGACTGACATTATACATATTATTTTCTTGATGTGATGGCTTCCTAAGATGTGATTAATACATGCCTCTAGCCTTAAAAATATGCTTACATCGAGTATGAGAATGTAAAGACTCAAATTGCCTAACTTGAGGCCTAAATGTATGTATGCTCCTTCTATGATAAAACTCCATCCTAAGATGTTAATAAGATATATTCCTAGGGTTATTCACATACATATTGGAAGCATTAGATGGTTTAAGAACTCTTTGTGCTTTTTGAGACCAAAATGCAACATTGTGAGATGGTTGTACATTCCTAAACAAAATATGCATTTGTCTTCCTTGATGGACATGCTTCCTGACTTTTGATCTAAATGCATACTTGAATATAAGATGATTTTTCCTAGTATGTTGTCTAAATGAGGCTCCACCATTATCAAATAAGGGCTTAGGAAAAATTTCATCTTCTAAGTTCTTACCCTTTACAAAAGAGGTTTTTGTATCATTAGAAACATTTGCATCAATAAAGCCTAAACCTTGCCTATCATGAAAAGACTTTTAGCCTCCTAACATACAATATAACTTTTCTTTGACCTTTATGAATTTAGACAATGATTCTTTGAGGTCATCCACTTCCTTCTTCAAAGACTCATTTTTATGCATCAATGTATACTTATTATCATGCATTCCAATGACAACTCTTTTAGAATCTAACATAGCATTTATTTCATGCTTAAATCTTTCAATAATGTATATGCATTCTTAAATTCTAACATGTCATGCTTCTCATTTTGCAACTTCTCATTCCCATACAAACATTCATCCAATTCCTTTCTTAAACACCCATTCTCATTCACCAATCTATCATTCTCAATCATACAATCATTCAATTTTTTCACAACATCCTTATATTTGGAAGAAAGTTTATTCTTTTTTAATTTAAGAGCTTTCACATACTCATCCAATTTATTATGTGTGATTTCATCATATTCCACGTCATTTGCATTCTCATCATCATTTCAGTTAGAATAAGAAGGTACCTTATTGTCTTCCTTTTAAATGTTTGATGATAATAGAGCTTCTTCCATTAATGCCACTAAGCACACATTTTTGTACTTCGTCTTCTTCTTTAACCTCTTTTACATCATTTCTACCTATAATAAATTTTCTAATCTACCTTAAACATTATAAGCTTAAACACATTAAAACTTTATCAAATATGCTCCTATCTAATGCGTCATGTACGATATGCATGGCTTTTTTATTTAAAGAAAAACTTTAACATTATTTGAAAAACCATAAGGGTCATTTGAAATAAAAAACCATAATTATAAATCTTGGTCCATAATAAAAATGTTAATGCTAATTTTCCACATCAAGAAATCATTTTCATTAAAAAGTGGTGGCCTATGAATATCTAATCCCTCTTGATCAAACTAATGTGCCATTTTTAATCTTTACTCATAATTTTATTTGAAATTATGCAAATGTTAGACCTAACCTCTGATACCACTTGAAAACCTTATGGCACCTAAAGGGGTAAATTGGATAGTTAAAAATTTCTTAATAAATTAAACAAACTTAACATCCTGGTCCAATTTTAACTATATGAATCCCTAAATCAAAATTCAATTTATAATGATATGTTATACTTAGGTAGATTTGAAAAAATCAAATTCAATTAATAATAAACAAACACAATTGCATAAATGTAAAGAGGATAGGGAAAGAGAGGAACACCAAGATTTATAGAGGTTCTCCACTCCCAAAGATATACTACGTCCTCTCTCCAACTACTTATTGGAAATTTCATTAAAAACAATCTTACTTAAGGTGCAAAGTAACCTTTACAACTATCGTGTTCACAAGAGTTAAGAGGACTCCACACATTCTTGTTTATCAAGGGTCAAAAGGAACCCAATAATTTTTCTTTCTAATGGGTTAATAGTAGTCCTTACAATCTTCCTTTAAGTAGGTAAAGAGTAACCCTTTAAATACAAATAAAATTTAACAAATTAATCTTTATAAGACAACCACCAAACTTAGGCTACCAAAGCCTCCAAACTAAGCTTATATAGATTACAAAAGAGGGGAAATTGGCCACATTAAATGAACCTCTCAATAAAAGGATGATCAAAATCAATGCAAGGTAAGTGCTCAAATACAATCAATGTAATACATATGCCTTATGCATTCCTTAATGCTTATACAATGCACAAAACAACTCCAATTCATATTCAACAATTAAAGCCATTTATCCTTGGTGAAGAAAAACTTATAAACTCTATTTTGAAGGTGAAAAGTAGCCTTAAAAAATCATTAATCAACAAAATCAAATGCCCAAATTTAGTAACCAAAACACACCTTAAATTGTATTTCTCTAAAGCTCAACCTATAAAAACATTTCTATAATTTTTAGAGATCAAAAACATTATAAAAAGCTTTTTATCATTTCAATAGATCATAAATAGGTTGATTGATGCAATAAAAACAAGATTAATGCATTCAAAAATCAGATTAAACAAACCAATATATAATTTATCAAAATTTACAACATATATATTCCAGCCAATATAATTAAAAATTCTAGCCCTTTAAAAGATATAAAATCAATGCAATAAACCTAATGGAACTCTATTCAATCACTTACAAAAGATTGAAAGAATAAAAATGAAATTAAAGTATAAAACAGAAAAATTATAACAAAAACAACTCAAGAACATACAAGAGTTATCAAATATGCACTGCTAACTTTTTAGCCCCGTATATAACTGATTATAGCCTTCTAAAATCACAAAAACAAGTTAAAAACTTCTTGGAAGATTATAAAAAATAGCAACAACAACAAATTAGCGAAATTTCTAAGCACAAAAATTGGATTTAAATAAATAAAGATAAGTACAAATTTTGAAACATATAACACTAGATAGATCTAATTATGATGTCTTATAAAAATGAAAACTTAATATAAAGGGCAACTAAATGATAAATATTAATTTAAAACACGCCTAAGTCCTTAAAAATCATGAAAAAAATAAATTTAAGGTTTAGAAACAGGTCTGGAATGTATAAATATAATGGTAAATATAAGGTATACAAGAAACTTGAAGCACTTGAATTGATACATAACTTCAATATATAAATCTTGCACAAAACCAATAATTGAAAGCTTAATACATGACTCAAACGCTTTGAAATAGAGAGTTAAAACAAAGATTGAGAAGCATAAAACCATAAGTGAAGGCAGTAAGAATTAGATTGAGAGAGATAAGCACACTGAAGTTTGACAACTTTAATGAATCTTTCTTTATAAGCTCAAAACACACTATTAAACGTTTCTTCCTTGTGTTGTTTTTGTTTTAGACAGCTACAAAGTCTTAGAAATAGGGTCTAGGATGTGTGAGAGCCTTTATAACCTTTGAATAGCCATTAGAATTGAGATATAATTGGAATTGAAATGAAAAAGGAAAGTTTGTGCTACCTAATACAACGTTGCATCCGTTAAATCATTTCAAGACAAGCTTAAACAATCCAAGCTTATTTATTTTGATTTAAAAACGTCACACACACATTTTAAAAATTTTCTAAATTTTTTCCTAAAATTAGACTTAATTAAAAAAATTTCAAAGCATGCATAAAAAATATTTCAAAACCTTTAGATACATTAAAAGATATACTTTAACATAAATCATCATATTACCTCTTGATTATGAAATTTCATATTAATGTAACATCCTAATCCAATTTCTAGCATGTCAAAGCATAGAAAAATTCAATTAAGCATAAAAACCACAATTTAATCTTATATGCAAATGTTCATGAAAATATGACATGCAAATTTGAGAGCCTTTAAGGAATTGATAAAGATAAAGTTTAGGAAACTTAAATTCTAAGATACTTTCCTAAACCTATCCAAACTTGATCTCCACATCTTGGTCTTCTTTCATCACTTGAACTTCATTCTTTATCCTTTCATCAATGCTTGAGCTCTACTACCTTAGGCTCCACAAATATGTTCTTGCACGTTAAAAATTTACCTATCTTACAAACTCATTAAACACTCAAACATTAGTAATAATAACATTTTGTCATTATCAAAACACTTGATTGGAACCTCCCTTATTTCAACAATGATTTAGTGAAAGAAGTCTATAAGTTTCTCTTTAGTAAGAAATTTTTTAAACCTTACACCTCTCATCTTAATTATCATTAGAATTACGAGAAATGGGCATTATACACACTTGGATCCTTGATGAAACCTTTGTTTTTTCAACATGTCTAATGACTAATATTCCATAATACACTACTTTTTGAACAATGAAAGGAACTATTCAAAGTTCATCCAAATTACCATTTCTACTAAATGGAATAATGCAATAGAGCTTGATTAACAATTGATGCTATTGTATTGGAACTTTTCCAATTTAAAATAATAATGTTATAAGTAAATATACCTTAATTTAGAACTGCTTGTATTCTTGTCAAATTAAATTTAAAATCGATATCACTTTGAAGTCAAATATAAATTTGCACATATAGTAATAGGTATCTTTTGTATTTCTAAAGTATCATATATCTTAAAGGCAAAACACCTTTGACACATAATCTATGTACTTGTATTAGAATAGATAAGCAACTTCTTTACCTATCTCTATAGATCTTTAATACTAGATTTTAAGATGTTAACTTTTAATATAAAATTGAGAGATTCTCTTGGACTATCATATTTTTAACAATTAAAAATACAAATTGTTATTCTTTATAAGTAATATGTCATTACATACTCCCACTAAAGAGTACAACTATTTCCACTAATTTTCTTTTATCCACAATTATCTTGAAAACAAAATCTTTAACTTTATCATGAAAGTGAATGCTTCAATGGCTTTTAATCTCTTGATTATATATCAAATTGTATCAAACAAAGGTACTAGTTTCATTCAGATATTTTATTATGAAATCTAAATTATTTTAATTTTCATGTTATTCTTGTTAATCATGTTGAGAAATATTTTACTTATAATATTCACCGAAAATTTATTTTCAACAAATTTTGAAAGATTATTTCTAACTTTTTGGATATTAGAATCTTACAATATCATATATTATCTAGAACCTTGCTTATTTATTTATATGTAACTATGGAATGCCAACTGTAATAAGTTAAGCCATGATGAACTAAATGCTACAAGACATAATATCTCATATTGTAAAATGTTTCCTACATAAATCTATAATGTTATTTAATTTAGTTGTGGAGACAATTTACTAGATAATCCCATTCCTATAAATAACCAAGAAAGTTTAACAAAACTCATCATATTGATCTTATTAAGATGTTTTGAGATTCTTAGTGCCTAATTTCTGTTTAGATTTAAATATTTTTAAACTTTTCAAAATTTTAAATATATATTTAATTTAATATATATGATTATATCTTATAAAGTCATTAGTAAATATAACAAAGAACATATATTCATCCTTTTATGAATTGTTATTACATCCCATACATCACATGTATAAGATTTTATAATTTCATTCCATAATCTTCCTTTCACTAAATGTTGATTTGATCATCCTTCAACTAATAAGCTTCATGAAATTCTTACGATTCACAATCAAATTAAATCAACACGAAATAAAAGAACAACCTCTATTATCTAAATTTTTATTCTTGACACTATCCACCTTTGATCCGAACTACTTTTGCTTCGCAATCTATTTCTTATCATAATATGGACAAACTAGTAATGTTGAATCCAATTCGGCATCATATACCTTAAAGCAAGAACCACAAATATATATGATCTTTATCACATCTAACAATGGAGAAAAGTCACACAATTATCTTTTTCTACTAATAAATAACATTATACCATAGCAAATACCTTTTAATTATAGTCCTTATTGATCTTATCAGTAGGCTAAATTAAGTTAAACATTTCTCTTATGGTACTAAAACTTTTAATTATACTTTTGTACAATCATTAGTTATGTGCTATCATTATATTGACATTCATCTTATATATTGCCTTTAAAGTTTATGAGATATTAATTAATTGTAAAATGTCAATGAATTTTGTCATCCATATGACATTAACATGTCTACCAAACTTTCTCAGCTAAATCTAAAACATAGATTATAGTAGGATTATATAACAATTATGTAACTCTTCTTTCTATCTTTAAGAACTCTTTTCAATCTTAACCTATGTCCAAGAAATTTAGTTTAATCAAAATTAGTATCAATTATACTAAACAAATGTTATTAGCATTTAGAATAATATAAATGTAAGGAATGCAAGTCATTAATTAATGTCATGACTACCAAATAAGATTATAATTTTAATCATATATTTTATTATTCCTACTATTTTATTAAATTTTTTAAAATTAAATAAATTAAAATATTTCAATTATCTTTATTTATTGAATTAAACAATTTATATCCGTGTATTAGGATTGACATCTTAGGGTAACATTAATCTTATACTGATCTCTCAATCACCTTCATATAATTCATATTATATCCAATGATAAAGTGAGCTACCATGGACTAGGATAGGTCATAATTTTTATGAGAATATCACAATTCCTATTTGAAACATTTTGGAGATCTTAAATAAAATGATCACTTATATAATCATCACAATAAAAATTTCTAGACATACAAGCAATATTCTAAATGGAATTCTTATATCAAATCATTTCAATAAACTTATTCCCTAACAAACACCCATACATTAATTTAAGTATCTTAATATTTTAATTTGTGAAATTGACTTGTTCCTTCAAAAAGAATAAACATAATACGTAAACTTCATTGCAGTATGAATCTTATTATTATGATCTCATCATAATTTATTTATAAAGTACATTATCCTTACCTTTTACATAAAAAATTATATATATATATAAGATAAATAATATCTTTAATTAATTATGTTATAATTTTATAGTCAACTGATTAACTATAAGGTATAGACCAATACGATTACAAGTTAATTGGGTAGTATAGTTAAAGAACTTTACTTGTCTTACAATCGTTTCTTTAGACAGATTCTTAATGATGTTTTAATGGATATGAACTCATCAAGAGAGTTACGCTTGACACACAATGATAATTCAAATAATATCAAGTGTTCATCAAGAATTTAAGATTTGTATTAGTTGTTATTATTATTATTATATTTATTTCAATAATTTAAAGGGTATATTTTCATTATTTAAAATTTTTTTATATCTTATAGTAGTTGTTAGCTATTTTTAACTCTTTCATTCCTGTTATTTAAGGAATTAATTAGTTCTTATGTATTTAAACTCTATTACTTGTTAATGAAAGGAAATAGAAATACGAATAAAATTAAAAGGTATGTTTTCACATTAAGCAAATACTTTCTTTTTAAAACATCTTAAATAGTTTTGATTGGAACCTATTGTTAGGGGGCAAATTTATAGAATTTTTTGTTGTTATTTAATGTCAATTTAACCCTATTTTAGTGTTTAAATGTTTAATTAATGGTTAGAAATGTTTAATTTTTAGGTTGATGTGAATAATTGGATAAATGTGCAAAAAGATTAAAGAAAAACACATTTCCAGACCTATAATGGCACCTTATGTAGCCCATTGTTGAAGGACTGTAGACCACCGCTAAAGAAGTCAGATTTTGCATGCTAACGGTGGGTTGTTTATCCTATAACGGTGCCATTGTAGATCGGTGGATGGTGTCGTTGAAGGACGATAGACGCATTTTTCAACAGATTCTTCAACATTTGTGGCCTGTCTTCTTCCTCCACTTGTAGCTACTTCACTCCTATATAAAGAGGGCTTCTCCAGACGTTTGAGGCATCTAGTTTTAGTTGTAAACACCTTAGTTTTAGTTAACTTTCATATTAAAGTAGTTTTTAGGTTGTTTTTAGTTTCAATCTTTTGTAATTCAGTTTGCAGGTTATTTTGTGAGTCCAGAAGCTGTAATCACGTGGATTAGAGTTAGTTAATCATCTCAAATCCATCTTTGGTGATTTCTAAACTTTGATCTTATGTATTATGGTTTTATTTTAATTAATCAAAGTATTGTTGCTTA
>JAOXYD010024935.1:0-14420 GCA_028565735.1 Pinacopodium congolense | reverse complement strand
ACTATGTTATGGAACTTTATGTCACTTTTAAAAACTATATTCAATGCATGATTAAAATTGAGCCCCTAGGTCAATTTTACAATAAGTAAAACTTATAATTGAATGCAAGACACCCTAAATAAGGTCTTGTTACTTCCATATATTTTGTTCTTCCTTTAACTTAATCTTAGCCCTTCAAACTTCAATCTTTACATATGGAATCATCTTGAACTAGCCTATCTTTGAATTTCACAATGCAAACTCAAATCATTAGTAATAATGATGTTTTGTTATTATCAAAACTAAGATTGGAACCTCACTTGGTTCAAGAACTCTAATATCAAACTTTTGGTCAGTTTTAGGACTATCCCTTCTTATAGTATTCCACTGCTACTTGGTTACTAGACCATCATCATATACTCTTGAAAAAGCAAACAAATAAGATTGAATAATAACAATAGAGGTACCTCTCATAAAGGATGTGATCTAGGTGATGTCTTCTTCTAACTTCTCCTTAATGTTTGTATAGAATTCTCAAATCAAAATTAGGTAGTAAGGTCCACTAAAATGTAGCATTTTCTCCTAATTAGTGTTCAACATGCACTTGAAATATCAAATGTAACCTTTTCAACTAGTGATAATGTCCTTGCAATCATGATATTATAGCTACTATAGTCATTGTACCACCCAAAATTCTTTATTGATCTAAAACGTAAACCATCAAACACCATTTGCTTCTTAGAACTAGAACTTGGAAGGACTCACAATGTTGTAAAATTGGAAAACTATAAAACACTATATATAATATACTACCATAGAAAATAAAATATTCCCTTTAAGTTGTTGGAATATTCTTATACATCACTTAAATGTTCTACTGATGGGTAGATATGGGTTGTCAAACACTATTAAAAGATATGTTGGGTGTGTTAAACTTAATAAACCAAAAAATCTCATGAAAATCTTATGGAAAACAACAAAAATAGGTGATGAGTGGAAGTGTACATAGGTGAAGAGAAAAGTCGTTGATGTGGCAAAAGGAAAATAAAAGTGTGGTGGTGAGGCAAGAAACAAATGTCAAAGGTGATGGAAAGCACAAAATAAAAAAAAGTGATGATGATGGCTAAAGATGTGAGAAGGAAGGAGAGACTTATGCTACAGAGGAGAGGGAAGTGTAGAGTGTCAGTGAGGAAGAGAGTTTGGGGAAGAAGATAGGATTTTTAACTAAAAAAGGAGCCATTTTAAATTAACAAAAACTATGCACTATTCACAACTCAAAATGGTATTTCAGTTATAGTATAATGATTCCATTTCCTTACACCATTTTCCTTTGATAAATTCATTATGATCAGTAACCAAAACGACAGTTTAATTTATGTACAATAATGTCATTTGTTTGTGTTTTATCCTTTTTTTATAAGCACACTACATTCCTCATGTATAGGATAATAAAACCAGCTAAAGGTAAAGAACCTAGACCATGTAGCATTGGAAGTAATATGTTAGTATCAATAAACTGTACTTCATTTTGGCCATTAGCCCTTGGTAGAATACTAATATTGAAAATAACCCTCATAAACTTTTGAAACTTCTTTATATTGATTTTCAATCAAAAGGAACTATTTTCAAGATGTTTGAAAGGTTTGGAAAACTCTAAAAAATCTATAAAACTAATTTATTGAATCATTGATTGACCAATGCTAACTATTGGTCGACTTGTATAAAAAGTTTTGCACACTAGTCAACTAGTATGATGTATTAGTCAACTCATAGTTTTGAAACTATTTTTGTCAACTATTTTCCAATGTAATAATAGTGCGTTAAACGATTAGAAAAATGGCATTGTTTTATTCTATTGGTCAACCAGTGAGGTTTAGTTATTGAATAATGCGTATTGAATTTGTCATGGCATATTAGTCAATCAGTATGTCTATCAGCTATACATAAATGCTAGTTTTTTAATTTCTAATGGAATTTTAAGTTAGGATAATGACTAGATTGTGTCATGATCAATAATTCGAGGGATTTAATGTTATAAATAGATGCTCTAATGGCTGTTAAACTTTTTTAATGATTTGGATGACTTTTTTTTGCATTCATTAAGTTATTAAGCCATTGTAAATTATGTTGATCAACCACGATATTACGTTTTCATATTCTTATATAAGGGTTGAGATTGAGTTCCTTGTGAAAGATTATTCTTCACTTTATAAGAAATATTTTAAGGGTTCCTCTTCACCCATTAAATAATATCGTTTAGGTTTGATTTTCACCTATTGAATTAGATTGTAAAGTTTTCTCTTCACCCATTGAATAAGATTGTAAAGTTTTCTCTTCACCCATCCAAGAAGATGATTAACAGATCCTCTTCATCTTAAAGAATATTGATTTTTTAATGAAATATCCAAATGTTACTTAAAGAGAGGATGTAGGAAAAAGGTTGTCTCCGAACTAGTATACAATTTAGTTTATGTATCTTCTCTTCCCTTCTCTCTTTACATATTTTTGATTGGTTAGTGGTGTTTGCCTTATTATACTTTATTATGAGTTTTAATTTGAATCACATTGAGTTATATTTATATCTTCTTCATTATAATTGATTTGTAGTTAGGAAAATCATAAGTTAAAAAAATTAGTTTTAAGTTTATAAACTTTTAAAACACCTAACAACCATTCATGGAAAACTTAAGCTCTTCTATTAACATTAGTAACACCTCCCTACCAGCTTCCTATATCTGCCACTTTACAAATAAAAACTCACATTTATTCACCTTATTGTTTTTCAATCCCTTGTCCTTTCATTTTGCTTATATTATTATGCTATGTCTCACTTCCATTCCATCTATCGAATCCCATTCTTCTCCTTTTTAGCTCCAAATACAACTAGTATCCTCCTTTCTAGAAAAGAGTTTTCCTATTCCTGCTCTAAATACAACTAGTATCCTCCCTTTTAGAAAAAGAGTTTTCCTACCCAAAATTAGTTTCCATTTTTAGCAACCTACTTTTAAACTCTCTTTCAACATTTTCCCTCTTTCCCTAAATATATCTCTATTTGTAGCTCCCTTTTTAATTCTTTATGAAGGGATGCTCCTCCCTTCACATCAATGCTTCCCTTATCTACCTTTCCAAATGACTTTATAATTTAAAAGGTTCTTCCAACCCAACAAGCTAAGATCCCCTTACCAATCCAGAAGAGAACCTAGAGCCAAGTGGTTGGAGATACCTCATTGGTTAAGCTTTATTATTTTCCTCTAACTTTACTATATAGTAGTGTTACCATCCTTTTGAAAATTTAAAATTTGGAGCTACCAAATGGATATAAAGCATAGTAGGATTCCCAAAGATAAGATGCCTACTTTTCTTGTCCTCAAACATTAGGTAGAATCCTATTAGAAAAAATAGGGTTTAATGGAAACTCTGCTCTATGAGTAATATTTAATTCTCTTCAATTTCAACTCAGAATGCCAAGTAAAGAGGATTAAGGAAGTTATACCATGGCATATACACAATAAAACTATAATTTTACAAAGCTAGAGGCCTAGATTGAGGATGGAGGAATTGAAGAGAAGCCATGTAATGATATGGATTCACATATATAACATGTCCCTTGAGTATTGGCAAGCCAGGAAGGCTTCTTTGCCTTGAAGAAACCACAACAGAAGAGAAAAGGATATTTTATGATAGGGTGTGTGTGGAAGTTTCAATAAATCACAAGTTATTAGAGGTAATATCTACCAAAAAGTTTAATAATAATGAGCTAATAGAAGATTTTTTTTTTCGTTAGTTAAGAAACAAGGAAAGGAATGGAAGCCAATAGCTAAACTATTCTCTATAGGGCATTATAAGGAACTTATGGGACTAGACAAAGAGATACCTAAGGATGATAGCTTAAGAAATATTCCTAATGATAAGGTGGAGATCACATATAATGAATAGAATCCTAAGAGTACTAAAGATATTTGAACTTTAGTAGTGGAAGCTCATATAGAGGTTACCACACAATTTAATGGAACTAGAAACAATCTTCTTAAAGGAAAAGATCACCCAATATAGAAGGTGGTAGCAATATTAGGATGGAAAGTAATCGGCCTAATTTTACAAAAGATAATAGTCAAGACAATGAGTCAATAGTGGTGCAAATCTCCACTTCACATGAAGAAATAAAAAATTAAGCTCTTGAGGAAAGAAATGATGAGTTGCAAAACCCTTGTACTCCATGATTTGAAATAGAATATCATAGTCAAATAGATAGAATAAGGAGGAGGAATTTAACCTAGTGTAAAGGAAAAAAATCTAGTAGGAAATGAAAGGCTAAGGTAACCTCTACTTTAACAAAATAAATGTCTATGCTTGTTTGGAATATGAGAGGATTGAATAATTCCCAAAGATATCAAGTTCTAAAGGATTATATGATATCAATAAACCATGCATGATTAGATTGCTAGAAATAAAAATTAAAAAGTACCTTAGCAAATGTTTATGGTTTTTGCATAGGAGTTTGAAGGTTCTCTTTAACCATAATTCTCTTGATAATGGTAGAAGAGTAGTTGCTTGTGATCCTAAAATTTTGGAGCTTATATGATCAAATATATCAAGGGATCTGATAATGAAATTTAAACCTACATCATTCAACATTCATAAATCAATAAGACATGTTTCTAATTTTGGTTTCCAAAGAAGGAAAGTTTTGAAAAATCTTTTTAACATAGAAAAATGATGGATAAATCATTGATTGCCATTAGAGACTTAAACTACATCATCCTATTGGATGAAAATAAAAGGATTTTTAGCAATAAACCAATATCCAAAACATTATACAAATAATTTAAAGATTTTTTTACCAACATGACAATGACAATCTAAATTATGATGGGTATTACTTCACTTCGTGGAACAAATAGACTGGTAGCAACTCCTTAAGAAGGAAATTGGATAAAACCTTAGTAAATGGCTTATAAATGGAGGGATTTCCCTTGAGAAAATTTTTTCCTCTATGCCTACCTCTTATCATAGTCCAATTGAAGTGCCTCAGTCTATTTGAAAAATAACCTAGCCGTGCACCCTTCAAAATCTTTAATTATCTAACTAAAATATAGGGATTCAACTAGGTTGTCTTAAGAGGAATGGCAACACCTATGGAGAGATTTGAGAAATATAAATGTGTTAGGAAACTCACTAAGGTCAAGGAGGAAATTAAGAAATTAATAAGGAGAACTTATAGGAAAATCACCAAAAGAGGATGAAATGGTGTTTATTGTAAAACAAACCACTAGTTTTACGCTCAAAACTGCAAGTATACGGGTTGTATTTGTAGTAAAGAACGAATATCGATCCCACGAGGATTGTATCTAGACACCCAATCAATTTGGCTTACACTTTGTTCAATAAATTGATTTAAAAAATAAAAATAAAAATAAATAAATAAATAAGTAAAACAAAAAACAATTTGGAAGCAAAAGCGAGCAATACAATCAATCGCCAACACTGTAAACAAAAATTCGAAGAAAATCAAGATTCTAGAATAGGACTTGTTGTTATACCTATTTATTCCCCTTTGGTTTAATTGATCTAATTTATATTTGGCCCAAGATTTCCTAACATTTTAGCTACCCTCTCTCAAAGTGCAACTAAATGTCACTAGTTAAATAAATTTAGGATCTCTTGACATGTAAAGTCTTTCCTAAACATTCAACTAGGTATGAAGCTATCCTATAGGCAGTATATCAATTTATTGAAATTTATTCCTAATAAATTAATACCTTGTTGTCTATAGGTCAATTAAATGCCAACTCTCGTTGTACATCTAAGACGGATTGTCCAACTCACTCTATCGATTTATTGTAGGGTTTAAGCTCAATAAACAACATAAATATTCATAACATTAAATTAATAACCAAAGGTTCCTAAATAATTTAGACAATAAATCTTAAAAATATTTTAGCTACTCATAATAAAAAAAAGTTCAGTCATATCTATATTCTCCAAAATATAAAACATAATAAATGAATATAATGAAAACAAAAATAAAAATAAAAGTAAATAAATTTGGAAAAATAATGGAGTTTGAAAGAACTCTTGAAGTTTGAAGAGTGAAACTTGATGCTTGTATGGTGCTTGGAGAGGAAGATTATGTAAGTTCTTTTATTCTCCTCTTGTGTGTTGCCTCCCTCGTGTTCTCTTACTTCTATGTCTTGGTGAGCAGCTCTTGGTATGTGTTACTGGTTGTCTGAATCTACTGCTCAGAGACTCCCCTCCGGTGTGCGGCTACTGCCTTTTTATTTTGTTTCAACCGAATCTATTTTTGTATGGCTCTTCTTCTATCTCCTCTTTGTTTTTTACTATCCTTTCTTTTTGTCCGAAGCTCTTTTATTTAGGGCTACTATCTTCTTTTCTGTGTCTTGGGCTACCCTACATGGGCTGGGTTCCTTTAATTTTTTAGCTACTATCTTCTGCTGGGTCTTGGTGGGTGCAATTCAGGTCTAGTAGCTTGGAGGCAGGTCGAGCGAGTCTAACGTCCATGCCAGGCGGTTCCACAGTGTAGGTCTAGGCGAGGAGTCCATCAGCCAAGCTCCATGCGCAATGAGTTAGGCCTCTCCCTTGCTCCATCAGCAGGTGGGTCTACTCTCATGCGGGCTCTCCTAGCAGGAGCTTTAGGCAGGCTCCCCCAATAGCAACTCCAGGCGAGCAGGTTCTCCCAACAATTGAAGTCCTTGGTCTTTTAATTTCACTCTTCCATAATCATTCTTCTTTCACGCTTATTTTTCTCTTTTTTTTTCTTCCTTCCAACTTCAATTTTCAAATTTAATTTACCCTACACAATAAATAAATAAACTAATAAGATTTAATTCTAACCCAAAATCAATAATTAAATAATAAAATATAAAATAAAAATAAAAACACTTAAATGATCAAAACTTACACCAAATTAATACCAAATATAAATAAAACAATAACGAAGATCATACTAAATAAAAACACTCAAAATAAGTCTTAAAACATAATAATATTAGCATATTATGCAAGAAACACATTCCAAACACTTAGAAAAACACATACTAAAGCACAATTATCAAATGGCTGGGAGGAAGTTGGAACATCATTAATAGGAACTGTATAAGGATTCCCTAAACATTGGAAAAATAGGCATAGAAACCAAAAGCTTTAAAAGAATATCAGAAAAAAAATGTGGAATTTCACAATTCTATCATAGAATAAAAACTAGGGTATTATGGATCAAGTAGGGTGATGATAATACTTCATTCTTTCACAACTCATTATTACACAGAAGAAATGTAAACAAGGTCACTAAGATATTAGATGTGGAAGGAAGAGTGATACAAAACTAGTAGGATATGAAGCAAACGTTTTTTCACATATTTCAAAGAATTACTAGATTATTTTACTAAGCAAAGAGGCTTATGTCCTCCTATCATTTCCTTTATCAATAAGAAGGTTATTAAAGAATAACCTGTAGTTCTCATCAAACTAGTAAGTCAAGATGAAACCTTTAAAATCATGAGGAAACTTCATCCAAATAAAGCATCAACACTAGATGGATTAAATTCATAATTCTTCTAACACTCTTAGCTAGTAATTATTCACCAAGTCACTCAATTCTTTAGCACAGGTTAACTCCTCAAATATATCAATAAGATATTCAAATTCTTGGTCCCAAAGGTACCTAACGCCTCCTAAATTAATGATTACAGACCAATCTTATGTTAGAACACCTTGTAAAAAATCATATCCAGGATATTACCCAAAAGACTTAAGGTGGTGTTAGAGCCTTTGAACAATTTCACACAAACTACATGCATCTAATGAAGGAAAATGGAGGTAAATTTATACTAGCACAAGAGTTATTCAATAATTTCAAAAAAAAATTTAACCAAAAAATATGTAATCAAGTTGGAACTTTATAAAGGCATTTGATTGTGTTAAATGGAACTTCATTAAGGATACAATGGATTATTTTGGCTTCCTTACCAAATTTACTACTTGGATAATGCAATGCATTATTTTAACATCCTTTTGCATTCTTGTGCATTGAGTGCCAAATCTATTTTTCCAATGACAAAATGGGCTAATACACATAGGTCTTATCTCCCTGTACCTTTTTAATCTTTGTATTAAGGTCTTTATGCCACTAATCAGCCATAGAATGAGAGAGAATCTAATTTTACATATCATAGTTTATGTAGAAAACTAGCTATTTACACTCTTGCCTTTGTAAATGATTTTCTACTCTTTTATGCCATTAATAATCAATCTATAAAAATTCTATTGGAATTTATATAAGCAATTATTAATATTTTTCATTTCAAGATCAATAAATATAAGAGTCACATCTCTTTTTTTTTATTGTAATTACTCCTTATGTTAAGTCTTAACTCAATCTTATTAGGTTGGTTTCTATTAATGCTAAATGATCAAATTTAATTTAAAAATTAATAATTGGACCACACTTTTCAATCTTTCACAATTTCAAACCAACATTGATGGAAAATATACCAATGACAAGTAATATTGGGAAATATTTAAGATATAAGTTATCATACCATAGGAATCCTAAATTGCAAGTATTAAGCCAAATTGGGTCACAATTATCTAGAGAATCCAATGAAATTAACAATTAATTTAACCAAGTGAAATTAAAATGACAAGTTATATAGAGAATAAAGGATAGTCTAATGGATGAATTGGATAAGGAATTGGTTTTCAATGATCTAAATGGATTAAATTGTGGTACTTGAAGGACACTAATACGTTTAATTTGAGGATCTTTGCTCCACTCTTGAAATGATGCTAACTTTTTAGTTTTTTCTTTTCTTTTGAGAGCTTTGTATATGTTTTTAATAACCCATTTGTATGATATTTCACGATAAAGTACATTTGTATAGTTTTTCAAATGAATGTGAAATGAGATGTTTAGAATAAGGTTTTGAAAAAAAAAGACAAAAAAGAGAAAGAAAAGTACAGGAAAAAAAGGAAGGGAAAAGAAAAAATAGCATCTTTGTTTTTATATTGTTAAATAAAAAACATCGTTGTTTTTACGTTGTTGAGTACATTATACAATTCTCACTTTGCTGGCTTCAACCCAATGTAAGGTTGAATTTGTAAGTGGTACTAATAGCCATTTGAAAAGGTGATATATCCTAGTAACTGGGGGTGTTCACGACAAAGTGTTCACCTTTGCGTCAAAAAGGTAGATGACCTCTCAAACAAACATTGCTTAAATCATAAATTGTGTTTTATTCTCAATTGCATTAGGTCATTTTGAGCATCCTTGACTAGTTTGAGCAATAATCTATGTGAAATGGCTTAAATGTTGGATGTTATGCATATTGGGCTGCTTTGTCACTAACTGCATGCTTTACTTTTGATCATATTGTTTTTGATCAAGATAGAGCTAAAATTTATGAATTAGGTTAAAAGTATCAATTGATAGGGATGAATTTTTTTTACTTATGGTATGTCATTTCACTTGAATTCAATGCTATTTTTGGTTTAAAAGTTCTCAAATTATGTCATTTTGTGATGAATGATAGATTGGAAGTGTTGACACAGGTTCTAGATGAAAAGGCTAAGTTTAATTCAATGCCTCAAAAACCTAAGGCTTCCTCTGCAAGGTTCATCCACAAAGGGTGAGTTAGGGCCTAAGATCAAGCTGAAAGGTGTAGTGATGGACAATAGGTGAATATTCCTATACTACCCCTTATTTCTAAGGATTTGGAGAAAAATTGGAGCAAGGGGCCATTGGCAGAAGACTTAAATGGTGGGTAACTTATAATTCAACAACGTCATTTTACCTCCTTCCAACTTTTGTTTTACTCACTGTTTGTAAAAAAAAAGAGGGACAAGAGTGTCTTTTCACCCTTTTTAGGTTTGCCCTTATTGGAAAGGACATATAAACCCCTCTAATGAGTAGAGAAAAAAAAAAGAGAAATCTTTCCTTATAAGTTCTACACCTTTTTTTTAGAATTTATTGATGTTCTTAGGGTTTTCTTTGGGATTTCAATTAGGTTTTTTATTTATTCTCTTTAGTTTATTTTTTTAGGCATATTTATACTTTAATCACAGTTGTTGGATGATTTTTTTTATTTTTTTATTTTTATGTTATATGATGTTTATGATGACTTTTTGATGAATTTTGAGCTTGAGAATGTAGAAAATGTAAGGATGATTGGGTATAATGCAATGGATGATCTTTTCTTCAATTTCCAGCTTTGATTTTTATTGTGTGAGCTTAATATCCTATTAGTTAAAGTTTTTGCAGGATAGGTTTTAATGGTTTAATGGATTATTTTGTGGATTTTACTTTACCTTGATGCTTTTGGATCGAGTTTTACTTTATAGTTTAATTTATGCATGTTTTTAGGATACAAAGTGTTTAATTTCAGTTTTCCCTATTTTAAAGTATGCTAGAATTTCTATTTTAGTTTAGTTAGTTTCAGTTTTTTTAATTAAATTTTAATTAGTTGATTATTAGCATAAATAACTTGAGCTTTTTCGAAAACTAGCTTGATTTTGCCTTAGATTAAGTGCTAAATATTGTTTCTCATTACTCATTGTGAATTTTCCAACCTTGATCTCCTTTAATTAAATATGGGTTTTGTTTATTTAATGTTTATTGTGATTAATTTGAGCATGTGTGGCTAGTTTGCTAACGGTTTGAAGGTATTTTAGGGATAATGGGCAATTATTTTTGAGAATGTGATTGAATTCTTTTGAGTTTGGTGCTTTAAAGCTGAGGTTGAATGGGAAGTTAGGTTCAATGGCAAGGATTAGTTATTATCTCTAGGCTTGACCATCCTTTCCTAATCCTAAAGCTAGGTTAAGTTTTTGATACGTAATAGTCCACAGTGATTCTCGAAAGTAGCAATAGACTAGTTAGATTTGTAGGTATACTTAGCTAATTAGTCTAGGGTTCTAATCCTTTAGGTTACACCTTCCAAGCTTATGAGTAGGTAGCCTAAGTTAGTTGTTCCTTAGTACCTAATTCATCTTTTCTATTAAATTTAGAGAGTTTATTCGAAATTATAGCAAAGTCAGGGTTGTTCCTAAAACTTGTTAAATTCAACTACTTCTAAAGGACTGAGCGTTTGAGACCTTATTTAGACCCGTAGACTAATTTCTTAGCTAGAGTACCTTATATATAGGTTCAAGGATCAAAGATTATCCCAAAATTACAATGATACCTTCAGTCCATTTCTTTTCTATTATCATTAGTTTATTGTCTTTTGCTTTGTATTTGTCCTTTGTATTGTTCTTACTGCATCGTAACTATTTTAGTTCTCATCCCTTTAAGGATTTTTGTTTTTTTTATTTTCAACATTTGAAATAGCGATAACCTTATAACTCTCTATGGTTCGACCTTAACTTACCATGTTATATAGTGAGGTCAAGTTAGGAATTTATTATTTAATGTTTTGTGACAAGCTATCAAAAACTTAATTAAAACATACTAAAATAAAATCAAATAAGCAATCTAAAGCTAGAAAGGAACTTACATAGAAAGGAACTTCAACTAAAGAAGACTAAATTGAAAATAAATAATAATAATAAAAAGACTAGAGAAATTCCCATAAAAAGAAAGAAAAGGAAAACTAAAGACATAAACAAAAAAGAAAGGAATCACACATAATTACTTAAATAATTACAAGATGGGATGAGCCTAGTAAGGGTTGGAAAGGATAAGAATCATAGTAGGTTCATTGGCCCTACTAAGTAAATAGAGTTTGGGCTTTTATCCATTGACTTTAAAAGATAATTGACCATTACAAACTTCAATGATACCACAAAGATAGACATTAAGCACAACATAAGGACCAGTCTAATGAGATCACAAATTTCTAAGAAAAAGTCTTAAGCTCGAGTTGTAAATCAAAACTTTATCACTAACTTTGAAATCATGAGGAACAATATTCTTGTCATGCCATTTCTTAGTTCGTTCTTTGTAAAGTTTGACATTGTTATATGCATCGAGGTGAAATTCATCTAACCCATTTAATTGTAATAATATTTTCTCACTAAATTTCTTTGAGTCAAAATTTATAAAATTGAATACCTAAAATTCTTTGTGCTCTAATTCAATAGGTAAATGATATGACATGCCATAAACTAGGTGATATGGAGACATACCAATGGTTATCTTAAATGTAGTGCAGTATGCCCATAGTGCATCATCCAATTTCAAAGACCATTCTTTTTTAGATGCACTAACAATCATTTATAGAATTATTTTAATTTCTCAATTTAAAATTTCTACTTAACCACTAGTATATGGATGATAAGATGTGGTGACTTTATGAGTTATACTAGACTTGGAAAAGAGAGAATCAAATTGCTTATTACAAAAGATCCTCCACCACTAATTATTGCTTGAGGTGTACTTCTTGTTAAAATGTTTTTCTTTAGAAATTTCACCATAGTTCTTGTTTCAATAGTGGGCAATGCCACGACTTTACCCATTTACTGACATAATCTACTACGACTAAAATATATTAATTTGCTTATGATTTAGGGAAGGGCCCCATAAAATCAATGTCGAAACCTCAATAACTTCACACGTCAAAATATTATTTAGAGGTACTTCATGTTTCCTAGAAATGTTTCCAATTCTTTGGAAATTATCACAAGATTTTACACAATTAAATGCATCCTTAAACAGAGTGGGCTAATAGAATCCAAACTCTAAGACCTCATGTATAATTCTAGTTAGCCCAAAGTGTCCTCCTACTTTCTTAGAATGACAATGATATAATATAAAAGTCATTTCCTCATAAGGAACACATTTTTTAATAATTCTATCTCCACAAATCTTATATAAGAATGGATCATAAGAAAGAAATTTTCTAACATCAAATAAGAATTTCTTCCTTTGTTCATAAGATAAATCATAAGGAATGATATTACCGGCCAGATAATTAACATAATCAACATAGCATGGCAATTGATCCTTTAATACTAGTAGATGCTCCTCAAGAAACACTTCCTTTATATCCTGATTTTCTCCTTGTTTCATGACTTCCTTGCTTAACCTAGAAAGATGATTAGTGATAAAATTTTCACCACCTTTCTTATCCTTAATTTCTATGTCAAATTCTTGCAACAATAGGACCCATCTGATTAATCTTGGCTTTGCATCTATTTTATTCATCAAATATTTTAACATCGGATGATCATTATATACTGTCACCTTTAAAAGAACAAAATTAGATCTAAATTTATCAAAGGCAAAGATAATAGTCATCATTTCTTTTTCAGACATAATGTAGTTCTTTTAAGCCTCATTCAATTTCCTACTTGTGTAATAAATCAAATGAAATATTTTATCCTTCCTTTTCCCTAGAATTTCTCTAGTTCCAAAATCTCTTACATCGCTCATTAACTCATAAGGCAAAGACTAATCAAGTGAGAATAGGATTTGTGCATTTGTAAGTTTGGCCTTTAATAGCTTAAAAGAATGCATGCATTTTTTATCAAAATGAAATATTACATCCTTGGTCAAAAGATCAGTAAGAGGCTTAGTTATTTTGGAAAAATTCTTAATGAACCACTGATAGAAACTAGCATGACCTAAGAAACTCCTAACCACTCTTACTGAATTTGGAGGTGGTAGTTAAGCGATCACATCTATCTTAGCTTTGTCTACCTCTATGCCTTTACTTTATATTTTATGGCCAAGTAGAATACACTCTTGAACTATAAAATGAAACATTTCCTAATTTAGCCCTAAATTTATTTATTCACATCTTTTAAAAACTTTATCTAAATTTTCCAAGCATGAGTCAAAAGATGTGCCAATTACTAAAAATTCATCCATAAATACTTCGGTGCAAGATTCAATCATATTAGAGAATATAGTCATCATGCAACTCTTAAAAGTGACAGGGGCATTACATAATCCAAAGGACATAGGTGTATAAGAAAATGTGCCATATTAATAAGTGAAGATTGTTTTCTCTTTATCCTTGGGGGCTACTACTGTAACATATAACGCCCCAATACCCCCTGGGAGGAATACCGAAACACTACTCTTACTACTAAACCCTCGTGTCTCGCGCTCACTCGGTCTTAACCAATTTTATTAATTGTTGCATAAGCGTATTTTACCAAGTTTCTTAAAACATACAAGCCGATTTACAAGCATAAATGCAATGGAAATTTAAAAACATGCATATCATAGAAAATAGTAAGAACTTAATCTGTTACAGAATCTTCATCGCATTAGGTTTACAAGCCATCGATTTAAAAATCCAAGAAAATAATATAGTATCTAAAAATAATACCAAAATAATAGTTGTCTGGCCTCAACTGCAGTCTACAGTCCCTGGACTGACGTTTCCTTGCTCGGACCTACATGGGGCAACAGCACCGTGCTAAGCGTTTCGCTTAGTGGGGAATACATAATATATACAGTAATAATCGAAATCGTATAG
>JAOXYD010024925.1:0-14420 GCA_028565735.1 Pinacopodium congolense | reverse complement strand
ATGTGTATGGTCGACCTTTTTCTTTCCCGTGCCCATCACTGTCACAGACAAGCAGACTAACCTACTGTACTATTTACTTGAAATGACTAAAATTGATATTCATGAGATATGTTTGAAATGCTTAAATGCTTAATTACTGTTCTGTCTAAATTACTACTTTTATTCCGATTCAGAATTGTATACATGTGATATTAAATGCAGCATGACTGTTTTCATAGTCTATGCAATTTCGATTATTACTATATCTATTATGTATTCCCCACTAAGCGAAATGCTTAGCACTGTGCTGTTGCCGTGTAGGTCCAAGCAAGGAGACAACAGCCCAGGGATCGTAGATTGCAGCTGAGACCAGACAGCTATTCTTTTGGTATTATTTTTGGATTTTTAATTTGATGGCTTTGTAAGCCCAATGCGATGGCGATTATGTAAAATTTGAAGTTCTTACTACTTTCTATGCTATGCATGTATTTAAATTTCCGTTGCACTTATGCTTGTACACCTGGTTTGTAGGTTTTTAAGCAACTTGGTAAATGTGCTTCCAAAACAGTTAATAAAATTGGTTAAGATCGAGTGAGAACGAGATACTAGGGTTTAGTAGTAAGAGTAGCATCCCAATATTCCTCCCAAGAGGTATTGGGGCGTTACATCATATATGAGTTTCAATGGAAGATCCTAATTAGGAGGTTGTAGGATTGGTGAGGTGACTTGCTTCTCCTTCAAAAGATCAAATGCTTTCTGACACTCGTTATCAAACACAAAATAAATATCCTTTTAAAGTAGCTTATATAATTGTTGTGTAATGCTTGAAATGATTTTTATAGACCTCCTATAGAATCTTATATGGCCAAGGAAAGAACACACTTCCAATATAACTTTGGGGTAAGAACAGCATTTATCTTATCTCTATCAAATTAAATTCGCCATTTATAAACCACATGGCTCCAAACTCTTCCTTGTTGAACCATAAAATTAAAATTTTCTAATTTAAGAACAAGGTTGTTTTCTAAACTTGAGGAGATTCAAACTCTTACTAAAAGAATCTTTATAAAAAATAAAATTATCCATGAAAACTTCTATGACTTCCTCCAGATAGTCAAAAAATATATTTACAATACTTCTTTGAAAGGTGATAAAGGAATTGCACAAATCAAATGGCTTGAAGTAGTTGGAGACTATTCCATATAGGTATATGAAAATCTTCTTCTCCTAGTCTTAAGGAGCTATAGCCACCTACATAACCTAAATAACCGTTAAGAAAATATAGCAAGCATGATCAATAGGACTTTCAAGCATTTGATTAACAAATGATAAGGAAAATTCGTACTTCAAGCTCTTAGACTTCAACTTTCTATAATCCATACAAATTCTCCATTGGGTCTGAACTTGGGTGGGCACCATCTGTCTATTTTCATTCTCCAACATGGTGATTATTGACTTCTTAGGAACTACTTCTAAATGGCTAACTTATTTCCTATTTATGATAAGGTAGATAACATTTACATCTAAAAACTTGAGTACCTCCATTTTCACGGCTTCCATTATTAGTGGATTAAGTCATCAAAGCACAGTTTTCCATAAAGATCCTATGACTATGCAAGAAGGGGCTAATCCCTCTTATGAAAATAATAATCAACCCTAACACTATCTTATACTCTTAAAGTACTGTAAAAAGCTAATCTTCCTACTCCAGAGTATGATTACTTGCTATTATAACAGCTAGAGTGTTATTTTATCCTAAAAATGTTTACTTAAGATGATAAGGCAATGGCTTCAATTCCAATTTAGGGGCCTGCGCAACAGGAGGTAACAACCAATTAGTAACAATAGGCAAATGTAAGAATTTAGTTATATAACTCTAGACTTATGAAAAAGTATCTCTAAGGAAGAAATGAATTCTTCCATCTCTTCTTTTAGATCGAACTTATTCTTCAAATGATTATATTCCTCTTTCTCCAACAAATTGTAAAATAAATTGTAATGAATCATCAAAAGGAGGAAAATAAAACTGTTGTGTTAATAAGTCAATAATGTTAATCTTTGTAGCTCACTTACAATAAGTGGAATATCAGATAACATTGAAGTCATTCATTCGTATCACCTACCCACCGAGCTCTATGATCAATAATTCCCTATAAAAATCAAATTTAGTATGAGATATCTTTAAGAATAGTCTCCCCAGTAGATAGATAATGGATTAGGAGATTCTTCATATTGCATATGCAAAATAAAAGAAAATTGATAGGAAAAATAAGCAACTTTACCTACATAGTACATCATTAATGACCCATTCATGGTAAGTATTAGAACGATAAATAAGTTAAATAATAACAATAAATTCTTTTAAAGGATCCAATTTTAATAGTTTTCATAATAAAAAATGACATTACATTTGTATAATCTTCTAACCCTAAAATATGCCTTTCATACCTTGTATTAACAATTTTGCATGGTAGAGTGAATATGCCAAGATCCTTGCAATTAAGGGGCCATCTTTCTATGCAAGATTATTGACACATTCAATTTAATGCTAGCCTTTTTTTTAATCTCCCTTCATTTTCCACTTTTTTCATCCATAAATCCTTCAAAGACTTTCTATAGTAACATTTACTTAATAGTCTCAAGAAAAGTTTTGTTCACCTCCATCTTTTCAAAATTTTTGGCACCTCTTTTTCTTACTCCTCTTGCTTATTCTTGCTAATATTCTAGGAAAATGAAGAGTAATTTGGTTCGTAAAAATAAATGGTGTATCACTTGCGTTAATAGGTTTTTTGTCCCCTCCCCCCTCTTTTCTAAAACTATTTCTTCTTCCTATTCTTGCTTCACTTGCTTTTCCTTTTTATTCTTGGGGCTTTCCAACTACATTCCACTAATAGTGAAATAGAACATACATTCTCCTCATGATTTCTCTCTATTGTACCTTAGGGAGGTTTGGTAGAAATTTGATTCTTTATTGATGAGCTCGTCGCAAGCTATCAAATAATAAAGTCCTAACTATCCAAACTATTCAATAATGGTAAGCAAGGGTCGAATCACAGAAAGTTGGAATGCAAAAGTTATTTCAAATGTTGCGATCAAGAGAAACTAAAACACCTTGAGTAGATAAAAGCTAGATAAACTACGATGTAATGAACACAAACAACGAGATAAACACTAAACTAATTTAAACAAGATTAATATCAACAGCAAAGAAATGGGTTGGAGATATCTTTATGATGTCGGGATGATCATTGATCCCAGAATCTAAAGGATAGGTACTCTAGTCATGGCGTTAGCTTATAGGCTCGAATAAGCTCTCAAGCCCTTAGTTCCTCTAAAATTAGACAAATCCAAAAAGCGCTAGAAGTGCCCTTATCCCCATCTATAACCTAGAATAAGCTCTCTAGATTTAATATTGAAGAAGCTTTAACTATTAAGGAATGACTAAATTAGGCCCTAGATAAGTTGATTAAGTATCCTAACAAATTCAATTAACCTATTGCTACTTTCGAGAATTGCTATGGACTTTCACATATCACATACTCAACCCTAGCTTTTGAAATTAGGAAATTACCTAAGGGTGATCAATCCTAGATATAACTCCTAATTCATGAAATTTAACCTAAGTTCCAAACCGACCTAGACAAACAAGCATCTAATTAAGCCTTAATTCAACATTATTCTCACAATTTTCATCCTTCTAATATCTCCAATCCCCTAAAACAACTAGCCATACATGATTAAGCTACCTAAAATAAAGATTGAATGAATATAAATCATACTTGAATAATAAAAACAAAACCTAGAAAATTTCAAACACTTATTGAAAAACACAATTGAACACTTAACTAATGTAAACTTAAAATAACTAAAATATTAATTAATTATCTAAAACTTAATCTAACACTTTAAATAAAAATTCCAGATTTAAAATTAAATTCAAACTGAATTTTAAATAAATTAAAACCTAAGAACATGCATAAAAGCTAGTTACTAAACAAAGATGAATCAAATACTAAATAAATAATTGAAACTAACTAGAATAAAACCTTAAACAATTTAATACTTAATCAAAAATAAATCTAAAATTATTATTGATATTTAAAAGTGAAGAATGTTTAAAAGAATGGATAAGAAAATCAAACTATAAAGTCAAATTAACTAAACAATATTCAGCTATCTAAAAATTACATGAATTGGAAATTGTAAAAAAAAAAAGAACAAAACAAATCAATAAATAAATAAATAGCTGGAACAAGGAACTAAAGAATAAAACAAACAAAAAAGAAACATAGACTGAAAGCTTAACGTTAATTCTTAAATTTGAAACTATCATGAACAGTAGGTAATATGAAGTTAATTAATCTATTTCCGTATCCCAAGTTGTCCCCTGGTGCAGCATCTTGGTTGAAGCTCCCCAAGCCAAAACTCCCTCCGCTACCAATCGTCTAGCGTCTCCCCCTGTCCCCTTGATTTCTTAGGGTTTTGTGCCTATTTTAATTCTAAAAATTCCTCCCCCTTTCTCCAAAACCTGACTGCTTTATATAGGGTATATCCTTCATCATGCAGCCCTCCATCAAAGAAGAGGAGCCCAGCCATCCAGCAGAGAAGAGTCCAACGTCCAGGTGCAGGCTCGGTCCACGTGTGCGGGTCCAGCGCCAGCCATGTGCAAGTCCATGCATGCAGGAGACGGGTCTTGGTCTGCTTCTCCATGTGGGCTGATCTTCTCCAGCTTAGGTGAGCCCAGTAGATGGCTTCAGTCCATGCGCCAGCCAGGCGCAGTCCAGGTGCAGGAAAGTCCCTCCAATCCAGCAGCAGGCGGGTCTGGTGTAGGTCCAGCTCCATAGAAACAGAAATCCTTCATTCTTCATCCGATTTTAATGTTTTTTTTTCAAATTAAAATAATTTTAGCTTTTGCTTAAATTTATTTAAATTCTTCATGCTTTAGCCCAAAATTTATGTTAAAGAAATAAATCTGTCATTAAACAAAATATAACACAAATTAAATATTTAAACAATAAAATAAGATTGAAATGACATTAAAAAGCATATGAAAAATTAATAAATTTCAATCTTATCAGATATCTCATTTTAGCACCTTAATTATTTAGGGATAAATCATCATATATGATGCATTAATAACTTAAACTTCTCAAAAGAAATTGCACTAATAAATCAAACTTCTTAAAATAAAAAAGCTAAACATTAAAAAAAAACTCAACGTAAATTTCCAAAACTTATCTTAAATACTTTAATCTTTCTCCTAATTCACAAAACTTCGCTCCATATTTCAAAATTGCTTTAGAACACCTATTTTTATGTTTAAAAACTATAACTAATCGTTTATAGTTGTTAGAAATAATAAATTCACAAAATCTACCTATTAGAAATTAGTCGTTACACAACTATAAGATCACTAATCGACCAGTTAGTTGCATTTATCGACCATTATGACACACTAGTTGATCAATACCCTATACTGGTCGACTAATATAATAATCAGTCACATAAGTAGCTTTTTCACCTACACTGCTTGACCACTCACATACATTAGTTGATCAATCTCTTTAGAGAACATGCACTAACAATCAATACTAGAAAAAAAAACATATATGGTCGACCAAAACTCCTGAAAATAGTTTAAAACCCTTATTCTTTTAAAAAATACTTAACTCAAATAGGTTTTAAACATTCTATACAATACCCTAATTGATGATTGTTGAAGAAGGAATCAAGAAATACATAAAAAAAAAGCAAAATTGGAGCTGCCTAAACTAAATACGGTGGTTTGGAAAGACCACCATATGCATCCCAAGACCCTCATATGCATAGCCGTAATTTTGGTTATATACGACATTCTTTTAACCACTGTATATATCTAGTAAAACTATCGTATTGATCATATACCAGTATATCTTGACAGAATTTCCATATTTGCAACTATAACGTGTCTTTACTCCATTTTATTGATTTGGGACATCAAGTGGACATATGCTAGAGCTATCTAAAGGAGACTAAACGTAAAAACACGCACACAATTGATAAGAATGTAGATCTCTAACTTAGGGAAAGAAACTCTTCCTTCTTTCTTAGTTTTCTAAGTTTTTCTTAGATGTTTTAGGCTTTAAACTCTTGTAATTCGAGTTTTAGATTGGTTTTTGAGTTACTATTTGCTAAAGACTGAAGCTAAGACATATATATTTGTTTCTAAATCATCATAGGGGTTTCTAAACTCAGATTATTGTTGTAGTTTCTATGTTTTTCAGATTAATCAAAGTTCTTATTCTTATGATCATATTCTTAAATGTTCTTTGATTTTCTTATAAGATCTTCTGGACTCTAAAGCTGTGTTGATGCCCAGATTATGTTGAGGAGGTCAAGACTTGTCCAGAAGCTTTCTAAGACTGTTTTGTAACTTCTAAACTACTTATTTCAGCTTAGCTTTTTGGATCTATCAAAGTATGTGGTTTAAGATGCATGTTTTCTATCCTTTGATGAATATCTGTGGCTAAATCTATTTTCCAGCTTAGGATTAGTGTTTTAATGTTTTAAGAGAGCTTGAATGGATGTATTATGGTTTGATTTTGTTATTAAAGGTATTAAAGTTTTGATTTTATTCTGATCACCTAAGATTAGAGTGAAAAATAATCTACGATCCGAGAAATCTACTTAGGTTGTTGGAAAAATCAATAAATTATATAAATCAATCAATGAATGACCAAATTTTGATTATTTGTGAGAGTTAGAGATTTAAGACTGCAAATCTAGAAATCAAAATTTTAAAATTAAAGCCCATTGACTAGATTTAAAGTATAACCAAACTTTAAATTAAGTTTAATTAGGAAAAGACATAAGTCTTAAACTTAACTTTGTCTTGAATTCATGAAAGAACTTTAATCCAACCTTTTAAAATTGTCTAAAGCTCAATTAATTCATTAATCACCTTATCCTTAGCTGGATTCCACAAGTTGATAATTTTCAGTAATTTATAAATTATTTTATAATTCAAAATTCCAAGCTTTGAAGTAAAATTAGGATATTTTAGTATTTTCATCTTTTTAATTAATTAAGTTGGAATTTCTTAGATAATTTTAATCTAATTAATCTAGTACTTAACTAACAACATCAATTTTCTTCGTGGGTTTGACACTTGGAGTCTTAAAAATACTCCATTATATTACTTGTTCGATAGGTTTTCTCTTAAATTCATTTTGGTTTTCAAAGTTAAATTAGTTTAAAAGAACTCCCATTTTTATAATCATTCAACTAAAGAACAACAAGTTTTTGACGTCGTTACCGGGGAAGACTTATTTGCTTATTATTAGGAAATTTAGTGTCAATTACTCTAAGGTGAAAATATTGTAACTATCATGTCTAATTGTTTATTTTTCTTTTTTTTATTTGCTTCTTATTTCTTTAAGAATGATTCTTAGCCTATGCTTAACTTGAATATATGTTTAGTAAGAATTCATTTAATATGGAAATGGAACACCATGAGCACTTGGTTCTTTAACCTCATAAAGAACCAACCATGTTGAAATTATTTATGCAAACTAGGAGTGTTCCTAAATCTAGCATTTTTAGACCTAGGTTAAACTCAGATGATTTTGAAATTCCACATATTCTCATTTCTATGATTAGGTCTTCTCAATTTAGTGGTTCATCCTTGGATAATCCAATTGATCATTTAAGAAATTTCTTGGACATATGTGATCTCTATAAAGATTTTGATGTTTCAAACAATGCACTTAAACTCAAGTTATTTCATTTTTCTCTAAAAGATAGAGCTCGCACATGGTTGAATACTTTTTCACCTAATTCCATCATAACTTGAGATGATCTTGCCAATCACTTTTTAGCTAAGTTCATTCCCTCAGTCAAGATATCTGAATTAAAAATTTTGATTTCATCTTTTAAGCAATATGAAGGAGAGAGTTTGCCTGAGTCTTGTGATCAATTTAGAGAGCTACTTGCTAAATGTCCGATGCATAACTTCAGTATTTGTGAGCAAGTTCATAACTTCTACTTAAAATTCATACCATCCACTCGTAGTCTCATAAATGTTAATGTTGGAGGTACTTTGATGAGCAAAAGCCCGAGTGAAGTATACGAATTAATTGAGGACATGGCATCTAATAGCTTTCAATATAGTTTTGAGCCTTCTTATAGGAAACCATTTAGAGCTCATGTTGTTAACGAAACCTCAGCTTTACAAGTTCAATTGGTAGATCTTAGTAAGCAATTGGAAGGTTTACAAACTCAAATTGGTAGTGGTTTATTCAAAGATCCTATAACTTGTGATTTTTATAGTAGTTTCTTTCATGCTTCTACAGATTGTCAAGTAAAACCTACTTATGGCTTTGATCCTAGTCAAGATCATCCTTCTTATACTAGGTAAGGAGTGGACTCTTACAAACTTTTTATGTAGAGCTACCTCACTTTTCCATGCATTTCTCATCAAGACTACCAAAATTCCCATGTCAATCCTCAATTTAAATTCCCTTCTAATCCAACCAGTCAAGAAAAGTTTAATCTTAAAGATATAGTGATGAAATACATTCAAAGCAATTAGTCTAGGATGCAAAGTCATGAAAATTCAATTAAACATTTAGAGATTCAAGTAGGTCAAATTGCACAAATTTTAGATGAGCAGTTACCTTAACCCTTACCTTTTATGTCTGAACTTATAATTTAAGAGGAACTTATGGCCATCACTATACAAAATAGTCATGAAATTAGGGATGCAAGTGAAGAAAAGAATGAAAGTGAAGTGATGGAAGGGAGCCAAAGAGTTAAAGAAGTTAAGAATGAAAAGAATTTGCCTAGGTTATTTGATGATTCCAATGTTCATCCTTATCAACCTAGGATTCCGTATCCGCACAGATTAGATGCTCAATCTAGACGATCTGTTTAATTGTTTCAAAAATTGCATATACCCTTGTTTATTTTATCTTAACTTAATGAGAATCTAACTAAAAATCAATCCATAGTCAATGAGTTGGAGAGTTCTTATCCTAACTTGAGAGAATTGCTTATGGCAACAATTAC
Organism: Pinacopodium congolense; assembly: GCA_028565735.1. Lineage (NCBI taxonomy): Eukaryota > Viridiplantae > Streptophyta > Magnoliopsida > Malpighiales > Erythroxylaceae > Pinacopodium > Pinacopodium congolense. The sequence goes on along the minus strand of JAOXYD010024925.1, from coordinate 5,396 downwards.
TCATATTAATCCAACTCTATCTATTGAACGTGAGCCAATTGAGTTAAAAGTATGTGCTATGGATAGTGATGATGATTTTCTAATTCATTTTAGAAATCATGTGGTGAAGTTTGCGGATTGTAAGGAAAGTATTACAATTGAAAGTGAAAATGTACATGTAGGAAGTGATGAAAGTTTTTGTGCCTTTATGTTGAATGATCAAATGGATGATACGTTTGTTAATTTCATTGGTGTTGAGGATGCTTTTCAAGCTCAAAACAAGGTTTTTAACTATGATGTTCATGATGAATCTTTCAAACAAAATGAGGTTGAATGTAAGAAAACAATGGAGTTTATCGATTTCATTAGTGTTCATGCTTTTAACTCAGGGCTAAATATGGTAATTCAAGACTTTTTGCCATGGTATTTTCAAAATCAAGAGTGGTGTTCTATTAAGGGCCATTTTCCAATTGTTACCATTCTTTCAAAGGCCCTAGAAACCCTTAAAAATGTGGTCCATTTATCTTGCACAAAAAATGAGTTGAAGTTAATGGATTCTAGACCAAGGAAGAGACATAAAATTCTCTAGCCTTAAGGTCCAGCTAAAAGAACTTAAAGAAATGCTTGTTAGGAGGCAACCCAACCTTAATTTAAGCTCTTTTGATTTTAATTTGTTGTGTTTTAATTTAAGTTAGAGTGTTGAAGTCTTTTATATGTGTTGAGTTAAGCTTAGTGTATTTTCCTTAGTCTTTTTCTTGTTTTTGGTGTGTTTAATTTGATTTTAGAGTGTCTTTAATTTTTGTTTTAAGGCAATTTAATGAACAATCAATTGGATTTTGTTAAAACAAAGTTAGGGAAGAAGTTGGGATCAATTTAAAGCTAATTTGAAGTTAAAATTATTGAAAATATTGAGTCAATAAACTCAATACGGTGGTCTGTTTGACCCCCATATTAGAGTGCTAGTAAAAACTCAATACGAAACTCTATATATGGTGGCCTTAGACAACTATATTCAACCTTAAACCACCGTATTCAATCGGGAATAACTATAAAAATGTAGAAACCCTCTTTTCTTTTCTCTCAATCGTCGTTTCTCCCCTTTTCCTTTAAATCCAATTTTCTTGCTTGTTTCTTCACCAAATTGAGTGATTTTGGTGTCATTTTGTCGAAAATTTCATTGTCTATCTAATTCTACCACTCATTCACTCAAAATTTGCTAAAAATTGCATCAAAAATCCAGAAAACCTCTTCAGTTCACTATTTATACTAGGTTTGAATATTCTTCAATTTTCTTGGCTTGGCTTCCTTTCAATTAGATATTGGTATCGTTTTGTTCTAAATTAAATAAGCTTTCCATTGATACCTATACTATAGCCTAAATTGATCGTTGAATTTTTGGGAATGTTTTGAAAAATAGAAATATTATTTGAATTTTTTCAAAAAATTTTCTATTTTTCTTAGAATTTTCTGACTTAATTAGGCATTATTTTTGAAAATTTTGCAATCAATATGCGACCATAGATTGGTTTTGGTCAAAATCCGAGAAAGCAACATGCTTCTATTCCGACCCATTTTACGACGCCCAAGAATGCTACTTGGTTCAATTCATATCAAGCTAATAAATTTATTTATGAGCGATTGATTCATCCGAATTTGGAGGTATAGTTCAATGTTTCGAGTGCTTTCTATGCATTGTGCTGGGAGCCAATTGTTACTTTTACGAGGATCTACTATCCCGATTTAGTTGGCTAGTTCTATACGAACATTGAGGAGAAAGACAAAGCGGATACGATCAAAATCCGCAGTATGGTGCGAGGTACTTCTATTCATTTGACTCATGGTTTTCTTTCCGCATTGTTAAATGTGCTAGATGAGGGTGATGTTTATGTGAGGACACATGGTGATTCTGTTAGTTCGGATATTAGCTCTTCTTTTGCGATTGCTACTACTACCATAGGTTTGGTTAAAAACTCAGATCGTGCTTTTACTACTACCATTTTAGGAGTGAGGGAGCGTCTGATTATTGCCATACTTAGTTCTAATGTAGTCCCGAGGTTGAGTAGTTTGAACGAGATTATGCTAAGCGATGCCTATAGTTTGCATAAGATGCTCTATGGATTAGGGAGTGTCCCAGGACTACCTCTTGCTGGGTTTCTTATCACTTCTATGAGGGAAGTAGTGAGGATGAAAAAACCAAGTAAGAACTTTTGTTTTCCATGCTTACTTAGTCAGATTATTTGAGAGGTAGGAGCTGATGTTACTTCTGTGCCATTGGTGGATAACGTTTCTCGCACTAGGATTACTGTTGGCACTATGAAGCTTTAGGGATTTACTCGTAGAGGCGGAGTATGGAGACGTATACGAGAGGATGAGCAACCTAAGGTGCCACCAACTCCTAATGTTCTAGAGGCACCTGTAGAGGAGATGGGTGTAGCTTCCTTTGAGGCCACACAGAGTATACATCCACCTCGCCGACCTTCCCTTGCTACCACTACATTTGCACCACCACCACCGTCTGATGATCCTTAGGTTACTATAATACAATACCTGATTAACATGGAGACTCGCATCTGTTCTACGATATCTGATTTACATGTGGTATATGCACGTTTTGATCATTTCCAAGAGCATGTGGATGCTCTAACTACTCGTTTCCAGAGCCTTGTGGATTATCAGCATGCTAAAGATTAGGATAGTCATGATTATATTAGTTACCTTTATTGATTGTTCGTGTATATTGTCTTAGATTGTTTTCTTTTGTTTGTTTGTTTTCAGTGTGTTGTTCTTTCCATTTCGTAGTGTAGGTTGTTTTATTGGATCTGATGACTATATTTTGGCTCTATTTTAGACTCCTTGGTTGTATGTTGATCACATTTATATACAACTGGAGCTTTCTTTTGTTTTATTATGTGTTTAGTCTTCTTATTACTTTTAGTTCTTGCAAATACATTCATCGGATCATCAAGAGCATATCAAATGGGGTGTATATCTTTCCTTCCTCTCCTACTTTATGCATTTTTACTTCGTTTAATAAACATTGAGGACAATGTTTAATTTAAATGTAGGGGAGGGAATTCATAATTCATACATTTTAGGAACTATTGATACACTTTAGTTTTTTAATTTTGACTTAATCGCACTTGAGTATTGTTTTGTTTAAAAGTGATTTGATTTATCATTAATTTCATCATAGGCTATAAATTATGGAATTTTTTTTTATTTTGCTACTTATTATTGTCTTTGTTTTTTTTAATTCAATTATTTTGACAAGTTGAAATTTTATTTGATTGATTTGACATATTAATGACTAAATTTTTTAAATCCATTTCATAATTTTGATAATAGATACCTAATACTCAAAAAGATATTCCACTTATAAAATGCAATGTGTTGAGTAATTTTGCAACTATTTTGACAATACTTTCATCATTTAAAGAAAAAATAGAAAAGAACTGGAATTAACCCCAAAAATAAAAAAATACATAAAATTACTTGATTAGTTAAATAAGTAAGCAGAATCCACTCCTCTAATTTCTAATCTTATGTATGTATAAAAAAGGAAAGAAAATAAAGAAAAAACAATAAATATATATATATAAGGTTTAAAATTATTAGTGAGACTAATAGTCAGTTGAATTACTATAACACAGTTGAGTAACCGGGAGTTATTCATGACAAAATATTTACTTTCGTGTAAAAAGGATGAAGTGACTTCTTAACTAGACTTCTTACAAATTTAATTAATTATGTAATTTATTAATTTATGCTTTAAATTTCCAAAGGATGTGAAAGTGTTTAAAAGATGATGCATTAAACTCAGTATATTGCCTTTTACATGTAGAAATGATTTTTGTGATTTAGGTTGAAGATTGAAGAGGCATGAAATTTGTTAAATGTATTTGGAATTTGATGTGATTAATCAATTATATAACATTTCCATGAGTCATTATTTTTGAAAGAAGAAGAAAACATTTTCAATAATTGTGTTGTTAATTTTGAATCAAATTTTCCTATTTTTATATTTTATTATGAACTTGATGATGAATTAATTTGCTTGATGACAAGCAAATGTTTAAGTGTGATGGAGCTGTTAAGGGGTTAAATTTATAATATTTTTTTATGATAATTGATATAAATTTACCCCTAAAATCATTTTAATGTGTTTAATTATTGATTGATATTGTTTCTTTTTACAGGATTAAATCTTAATTGATGACTACTGAATAATGAATTAAGAAAATACACAAAATGGTGGGAAATTGGAGCTGTCCAGACTCAATACAGTGAAAAGACCACCATATGCATCCCAAGACCCCCGTATGCATAGTTGTAATTTTGGTTATATACATTAGTTTTTTAACTGTCATATGCATCCAATCAAACTGCCATATTAAACACAGACCAGGATATATCGACAAAATTTCCATATTTGCGGCTACGACGTGCCTTTACTCCTTTTTATTGACTTAGGACATCAAGTGGACGTGTACTAGAGATATCTTAAGGATAAATGTAGAAACACGCAGAGATTGGAGGGAGATTAGATCTGCAACTTAGAGAAAGACGCTCTTCCTTCTTTCCTACCTTTTTTTAGTTTTTCTTAAACGTTTTAGGCTTAAAAAACTTGTAATTCGAGTTTTAAATTGATTTTTAAGTTGTCGTTTATTAGAGATTGAAGCTAAGACATATATATGAGTTTATAAACCATTATAGGGAGTTTTTTTAACACAGATCATCACTTTATTTCCTCTATTTTTAGATTAATCAAGTTCATGTTCTTACACTTATATTCTTTGAATGTTCTTTAATTTTTCTGCTAGTTTTACAGATTTTGAAGCTTAATGCCTAGATCATATTGATAAGTTCAAGACCTATCCATGAGCTTTCTAAGACTATTTTATAACTTCTAAACTACTTATTTCAGCTTATATTTGTAGATCTATCAACATATTTGGCTTAAGATGCATGTCTTGTATGTTTTGATTAAAATATGTGGCTAAATAATTTTTATTGCTAGGGATTGGTGTTTTTATAATTTTAGAGAGCTTAAAGGCATGTTATAAGGTCTGATTTTTGTTGATTAAAGGTTTAAAAGATCTGATTTTTGGCTAGCCACCTAGGATTAGAATTTAAGACAATTTAAACTTGAGAAATCATCTTAAATTGTTAAAAAATCATTAAACATCACGAATTAATCCTTACATGACCAAACCTGAATTTTTTGTGAGAGTTAGAGATCTGATATTAAAATTTCAGAACTCACCTTCTTGAAATTAAATCCCATTTATTTGGTTTGAAGCATAACCAAACTTTAAACAAGATTTAATGGAGAAAAGGTAACTTTATTTTGATCTTGTGAAGGAACTCTAACTAGACCTTAAATGTGTTTAAAGCTCAACTAAATCATCAATCACCTA